>WYDF02053428.1:0-12018 GCA_009867245.2 Adranes taylori
AATATTTAATAAATGATATGGAAAACTATACACAACTATTTAATTAAACTGGATATAGATCTATTTAATTAAACTGTATATAGATCGCTGCGTATGAAAGCTTGCAATGTAATTATACATTACTTACTCGACTATTTGTTTGCTCAATTGGACTTGCTCGAAGTGCATATTTAAAAATGTTTTATTGGTACTTAAATTGCAGTTAAGAACCAGGTAGAAAAGTGGGTCCTCTGACATTGCCATAAGCCGAATTTTCTATTAATTGCCAACACAACAACTGCAACATATCTGATATGTTTTATCCGTTAGTCTTTTCATTGAAGAAAAACAGCCGGTACTCTTGTATTTTAGAAACCGCATAGAAGGCATTGAATTTTGGGGAATCCCATTTACGCTCTTTAAAGGTATTAGGATTTTTAGTGGCCTATATCCCTATATTATGACAGTTTACCGTTCCATTTATTTAAATCGTCACTAAACACCAAACGATTAGTAAATTCGTTGTCCTCCATTACTTCCCGCATTGCTTCTCGCAAAAATCGGTTCCCTTAACATGGTCTTCGAACCGTAAACTTATATACGATATCTGCTCAATTTTTTTTGTTATTCAAATAACAAATATCAATCTCATTATTAGTGTACTATTACATACATTATAAGACTAGTTTTTTGGATCAAATGTTGGTTTCCACTTTTATTGCTCGTTTAGATATCGACGCCAATGTGTTTCAGATATAAAATCTTTCTGAAATGAGAACACTCCAATAAAACCACGCCAATAAATACATACAACTACGGATAACCAGAGCAACAACAGCATACCAAGTTACCAGAGGAATTTATAACGTAATATTTATCTTGCAGATTTTATTCTCGTTCTCTGTTGTAAATAGTAACCTTGTCCATGTATAATGCCCAATTTAAAAATATATGTATATATTGCTGCAACATTATTTTTGTTAGATTTTTATTCCTTGAATGATATGGATTATGTACTTTTAGATATCAATCATTACAAAATCTAATGTAGAATTTTATTAATTTAAACTAGACTCCAAATGTATGGCAAAATATGCTGGAATTTGATTATTTATTGTTTCATTCAAATTGGTGTGGTTAATTATCAACATTCTCACAGCTTCAGAAATGTATTTTAGGTTTTACAATCCTGCATATTCTAAATATTGTTGAAATAATAAATTAATTACATTTGTTACTTTTAGTCGCATGATTGCTTCGGTTTGTTGTTTTTCTGTTTAATTTTTTGTAGTTCTAAAAGAATCCTTAATGTGGCATTCTTGTGTGTTGGCTATTTTGAAATCCAGTGCCGTCTTTACAATTTATGTGGCCCTGGGCACTTAATATATTTGAGTCCCCATACAAATTAAACTGTTTGTGACCCCCTTAGGTGCGAGGCCCCTGGCTCGTGTGCCCATGCGTAAAAACGGAACTGATTAAATTCACTAAAACATCACACCCAAATCTTGAGAACTAGACGTAAATAAATGCTATAAGTCACAGGTGGTACCAATAAATTGGCCAACATATCACTAAGATTCGGTGGAACCATTTCATGATTGTGGTAACGGAAGAAATTAATCTCACTCAAAACTATATACAATCCACTTAAAATTCCCAATTTCACAATACTACTCATCGCCCGTCTCTAATTTACAAAATTCCGCAGCCGAAGGCTGTTATTCTTAGCATTTAAAAGTCGACAGGAAATATAAATGTATGAAGGTTACGTATTTGAAAATATAAAGGTTACGTGAAAAAGATATTTGTCCAAAACAAAAAAAAAATGTTCAATGACAAGTCAAGTGGCTGGCTTCAAGTTCTCCCCACTGAGTATACGACTAAACGTCAGGAAGAGTCCAGGTGCTGTCTATAACTTATCTTGTGATCGACAAACGGAAACACAAAATACGTGATGCTGCAGAAAGTAGTAATCTAATACACCCAATCCCGATGTGACTTCGAAAACATCGTTCTCAATGAAATTCCTAAATATGCTGCAGTCATCTTAAGAACAGTTGATGAATCTCCAAAGCAATTGATTGCCATCAGCCGAACACCAAGATTAATGCTCTAAGGTGTTTTAGCGATTTGAAACGTGATGGATGACATTTTATCTTAACAAAATACCCGATTGAGCACGAAAACACCAATTGTTCCAAAATTTTTTATTTAAATCCAAAACATTTCCCAACCCATCTTTCATATTATTCTTGAGACTCAGCACGTGTTTCAATTTACAAGAATTTAATTTTTGTTACAGCCAACATGGTTTCTTTATTAAACGATGTGTCGGAGCTATACGACCAGTGATAAATAAGTATTTTCCATAGCTAATCACATCTAACTACAGTACACTCCCGATTATCAGATTCCCAGTCAACCGAGTCTCTGTGTTAACCGACGTAGACATCGGAAGATAAAAAATAAAAATGAAGCTCTTAATAGTGGAACAATTACGGGGAGAAGCAATGTTTATTCATTTTACAAACAATGTGGAGCCTTAGATGTATACGTTTCATCAATTGCGTTGGAGATTGATCAACTGTTCAAAGATGACCTCAGTGTATTAGGAATTTTAGTGAAAACGCTGCCTTCGGCATCACATCCATATTTAATGTATTCGTTTGCCACTTTCGGCAGCATCACGTATTTTCTATTTCTGCTAGTCGATCATAAGGAAGGTTATAGACAGCTCCTGGACTTTTCTCGAGTTTTAGTAGTACAATCAATAATAAAATCACTGATTGTACTACTAAAATTCGAGAAGAGTCCAGGAGTTAGCTATAACCTTCCTTGTGATCGAGTAGCAGAAACAGAAAATAGGTGATGCTGCCGAAAGTGGTAATCCAATACACCAAATATGGATGTGACGCCGAAGACGCCGTTTTCACTGAAATTCCTAATACACTGAGATCATCTTTAGAACAGTTGATTAATCTCCAATGCAATTGATTTCCGTCGGGTGAAGCTGATTCCCTCTGGTTCTTGCCTAAACGTGTTCGATGCCAATTTATGCTTACAAAATACCCAATTGGGCATGGAAACACCAATTGTTCCAAAATCTTCAATTTAAATCCAGAATATTTCCCAACCTAACTTTATACCGTCAACCAACGGGTGAGGTCGATGCCCTGTGGTTCTTGACTGAACGTGTTCGATGCCATTTTATACTTACAAAATACCCAATTGGTTATGGAAACACCAACTGTTCCCAAATCTTTAATTTAAATCCACAATATTTCCTTAAAATTCCTAATACACTGAGGTCATCTTTAGAACAGTTGATCAGTCTCCAACGCAATTGATTTCCGTCAGCCAACGGCTGAGGCTGATGCTCTGTGGTTCTTGACTGAACGTGTTCGACGCCATTTTATACTTACAAAATAGCCAATTAGGTATGGAAACACCAATTGTTCCCAAATATTTAATTTAAATCCACAATATTTCCCAACGTAACTTTCCATATTATTCTTGAGACTCAAGACATGTTTTAGTTTTCAAGAATAAAATTTCTATTTAAGTCAAAATGGCTTCTTGATTTAAAGATATGGTTGAACTAAGTTCCTTCCTAAAGGAGATCGGAACCCAACTACCTACTAGTTTTTTTTTTCTTTACGACGTATCCGACCAGTGGTAATGATGTATTTACCAATGCCAATCAAATCTAACCATGTTAAAGCCTTAATAAAGGAATAGGGGGTTTCTCCCTCTCTATTTACTTTATCAAATATGCATAATATTGCTATGCATAATACTGTATCAACCCACGAGAATTACATAGCATCAATTAACACCAGAATTAATTTCCACCAGAATTACCTAGCAACTCACCAGAATAAAGAATATAACTTCATCTCTCGAGTGAAAACGCCATCCTAATTGTACAGTGCCAGATTCTAGAGTTCATTTCAACGCAAATAATTTACCAACTGACTTTTAGTTATCTGTTCTACATCTTAACCACATAACAGCATCCGGTCAGCTTTATTTTCAACCATAAATTATTGGTATTCTAAAAAGTCCCATGCTAACGCATGCCTCCTGTAGTCTAAAATTTATACCCCACAAACAGTACCCTATTACCACGATAAGGCATATAAATGAAATATCAATGTAACCGATTACATACTCTTAACTGCAATTGTCCGGACTATATGATTAGCGTCCACATTATCTAGGCGGATTAATCTGCTAGAAATAAAAATTCAACAAGTAAATGAATTCCAATTTATCCTTACATTACAATAAAATCAAGCTCAATATGTTAATAGCTTAACAAAAACAATTAGTACACATTTATTTATCAGGAACTGAATTATATCTTTAGTAGAATTCCATATTACCTAACAACACAAATAATTAGGAGCGGTTTAAGGTGCCACACTCAATGCTGCTATGTGGCTCGCGAAAGGATTTTTGATGGCACTACTCGAAAATGACATTGGTTTTAACATGTTTTTAAATTCTTTTTGTAATTCGTCTCGCCCAATGCATTGTTCGAAAATCTTTTGCTGTATTCTGTACCGTAATATTCCGTAATGATACACTGCTCTCCGTTCCAGGAACCGATTTACGCTGAGTGTCCAGTACTTTGAATTATCTGTTTTGTAGCACGCCAATCCATTTGGGTTGCGGCCCGCTAGGAAATGGCACAACTAGAAACATCAAAGTTTCTAAAAGTATTTTTCTTACTCAAAATCGTCTCAGTAAATTCAGCTACTCAAAGTCTTAGGTGGAAGTTCTTTTACGGGTGGGTACATCTGATTAGAGGATTAAACCTGCATTTTCAAATTGCAAATTGAACACCTTTAAATTTGTTAAAAGTAAAAATATCATCTGAAACTTAGATTTACAAAATTATGGCAAATCTTTAAAGGAAAAGTAATTAGTTTGTGAAAACAAAGACATTGAAGCTCAACAAATAGCACAAAACAAATAGGTTTCTCTCTCTTATGCTTCAGAAACAAAAACACGCAATGAAACCCATTTCTTTATCAAGAGAAATCTTTTCGGTTAGATCTCGAAGTATCCGATATTATTTTTCCTTCTCATTTCATCCCTTTTTTTTTGTTTCGTTTCTTTTTATTTAACCCCATTTGTATGACGGATAAGATTTCCCAAAGAAAAATAGTCGAAGTGGAAATTACACGATCTATCCACATTTTCCGTGTACGTTCTCTACCGCATTTACTCCATAATTATATTATTTGTGATATGTTTATTTATATACGTATGTGTTACTTACTATAAATGAGTACGCTGAAATTATTTTCGTGAAGTTTGCAACATTTAGCGCATTTACGATATTTTTTTTAATCTGCAAAGAAGCATAACAGTCAAGATTTCAATAGATTGCGAAAGGCGAATTAGTAGGAGAAAACAGATGATTCTGCGTCATTTTTTGCTCAGTAAGGCCCGACCCATTTGCCATTGCGATTTATATGAATATATTAAAATATTGGTGAATGCTTCGGGGCTTTGCTCAGTAAAGTCCTAAGCATTCACCATTGCGAATATTTATTTGATAGAACGAATTAAGCTAAACAACGACCTTTAAGCATTCAGCAATATTTTAATCTATTGTAACAAAAAACTAATTGCAATGGTGAATGCGTCGAGTCTTACTGAGCAAAAAAAAAACGTCACGGAGAACCATCAATTTTCCCCTACTAAAATTTCTTAAATCTAGAGGTAAGTTATATAATATCGATATGACTGTTTAGATTAGAGCTACTAAAGGACATCCTTTATCCTTCGAATTTATAAAAAAACTAGGAGTAAATGGTTTCCATTTATTCATGCAGTCACCCGAGACAGTCATATAGTTTTTTTCAGCAGTGGCGTACGGCTATAATTAGATTGATTTGCTTTAGCACCGCCTAGCGACGAATACTCGAACAGCATTTAAATTGCCTATATGCGGATGGATACCTGTATTACCAACGTTCCGAATTTCATTTTATATGACGCCAACATTTTTTACAACTTATTAATAAAAAATGTGATTATATTGAGTCCTGTCCTCTTGCATTATTAATATTATTTTTGTTTATTTCAGATATTGGTTCAACGATGGCACATTCGGAAGAACTTAAAGATACACGAGAAGGTGAAGACGTAACACTGGAGTGCCGGTTTCCACCTCAAACATCTCGTGAAAAACCCACATACTTCTGGACACGTATCAACAAGCAGAATCATGATAGTGTGGCCATAGGAGATGTTCCTCTAGATAATAATTACAGGTAAAGATAGTATTAATTTACTACCATTGTACGTTTTGGTAAAAAGATTGTTTCATGACAATTATCTTGAAGCCTACTTTAAATAACTTTTTGTTTAAATTAAATAATTTCTTGGTCTTGGTACTCATTTTAGACATCATCAGGTTACTACAAATATATCGAATTAAGTTACATTTTGATTAGATTAGTGTTGCTTTTACCTACTGATTTTATCAAGTCGGGTTATGTGTTGTTCGTAGATGTTAACGTTTTTTGTTAAACTATCGTTTGATGGGTTTGGTTGGATGGAATTGGACCCAACCAAACTCATTAAATGTTGAACGTTTTATGCTTAACAGTTGTTTCTTATCCCTTCCTCACCTAGCACTGTTTCCTATTTCACTTTTGACTCAAAGAAGAATGGAGATTTAGGCGATTCCAATATTTCAGACAATCCCAGATTTAGGTATGAAACCCTCGCGCCCATTTGAGCAAGAGCGTTCGCCTCATTCAAAACAGGAGTGGAGCCAATTAGCATCGTGTCCACAACGAACTACGACTAGCGGTGCGATGTACAACCTTCAGTGGAAATGCATGCGCCTCCCTGTGACAGGGGAAGTATTTTGATATTTTTTCAACCAGTTTCAGAGTAATCAGACACTGGCCATTTAGCATCATCTGGTGATATCACTTCATGCTCAGCCCTAAGCTTTACTTTTCATTATTGAACAGAAGAGCTCAGTCGAAGAGCTCGTTTGGATGGATTTACATCCCATCAACCAAACCCATCAAACGATAGTTTAACAGAAAACGTTCAACTAACAACACCACAAACACCACATAATCCGATTTAATAAAAACAAAAACTGCTCTAATAACACAAAAAAGAAGTTAATTAATTCTATATCTTTCCAGTTACCTGATGATGACTATAATGATGTAGGCGAAACCGGTTGTAAAAATAAAATATCCTGTAACAAATTACGAGCACTTTCAATTACTTCCAGCTCCTTTTTAATGTGTCTGGAAGTTGTTCTTCGCAGATCTTCTTTTGCAATATTTGTTAGTTTATTGCGCAAGTTACGGCTTCCAATTATTAGAAAATTTTGACCGCTTTTTGAAGCGATAGGAAAATATTTTCTACATTTCCAACAGCTTGATTTTCTCAGTTGAACAACGATAGGATTGTCGATATTTCATCCATAGTAACAACACGGCTTAAGAAGTCTGCATCTTTTGTCAAGAAGTCAGAAGTCTGCATCTTAAGAAGTCTGCAGTCTGCACAGATCGAACGCGATGCTTCTACTCTTACACACTTTTGGTCAACATTCAGACATTTGAGGATATATATATATATATGAAATATCATACGAAATATTCAGTGCCTCAGAGATCCGTTTTAGCCCAATTCGACGGTCTGATAAAGTCATGCCATGAACTGCATCGGCATCGACATTTACGGGGACGGACACAGAAACTGGTTTTCCCAATGGGTCTCTGTCTTCAATGGAAAATTGATCTCTTTTGAAGCTTGCAATCCAATTTTTGACGGTCGCATACGAAGGACATTGATCGCAAGGGTATTTAGACATATCTGTTTTCTTTTTAACCGCTTCAAATACAGGTACTTGATGATGGCTCAATACTCCAATTTTTCGATATTCACAATTTCGGTCGACATCCTTTTTTCAAATTTTATTGCGCAACTCTGGTTTGACTTTCTGACGTGAAACTTTACACTGACACTTCTAATAAGTTATTGTTCTTTGCTATGGTAACGCAATATTTTCTTTACCCATGGAACTGGCCTAGATATCAATACATCCTCGTATATTTGACTAATTTATAATAAATTGGAAATTATTATTCAGAACAGTTTCTTTCAATTTTGATAATCACCCTTGTTCTCCTAATTACTCCAAAAACATTACCAATATAAAATTATTAATTAAGGTAATTTGAAGCTACCACATCGAGCCAAACAAGAAACTTAAAGCAGCATAGTTCATTGTTGTTTACAGTTTCTTCTATTTCACTCGAAACGCTACTGATAAATCTGGTTTTAATAGTTATGCATTTCAGCAAATACCAAAACAATGTAATCCTCCTGTACGAATAGAATTAAGGACATTGTCGATGCAAATCCATACCAATGGTGGCTTTTATTAGAATACTAACTGACTGACAATTATGCAAATAACTTGGAAGAATATAATAATACCTAGATATAGATAATGCCTTTTATGAAAATCGTCAGCTTCCGTTCGGATTCGGTTACGATGATAGTTTTGCATAAATGACGCTGTTCAGTATGCAGTTTTAAAATGAAAATCGACCTAAACAATCTGTATGGGTTTGTTGTTCGTTGTTCTCACGCTATTTGAAAAGGAACAAGAAGTGTTTTTCGCGAGACAGTTATTTAGATCATGTAAACTAGTTAGATTTCCCAGATCTTTAATGTTAAGTGATTAGTATATCTCAGTATCTAATTTTTATGTGTGCGACATGTAAGAAATATTGTGAGACACATAAGAAATGATTTAACACGCTACTGATAGCCGATAATTTATATAGTTACATAGTTTGTACAATTCAACTATAGCGATAAAATGTCTGTTTCTACATACGAAGTTTGATCAGATAATAGGAGGAATTTTTAAATTTTCCTCTTTGCCAAAAATTGCCAAAATTTTGATGTTGTTTTATTTGTAGATATTTTTACAAACGTATGATAACAACTACAATGCCAGCTGTCAATTAGGTTATTTGTGTTTTGGTGTCACGGCGAATTTTCTCTCGTGATGGAAAAAATAATTTGCATTAAGTGTTGTATTAAGAATAAAATGAAGTGCAGCATTGTGATGGACTTGCTAAATGTTGCTATTGGTAATTCTCCTATGAATAATTCTCCTATGAATTCTTCCTACGAATAAAACATTTATAAGCGGTACAAGCGTTTCCATAAGGGCCTCGCAGATGTTGATGATGACGAGTGTCCTGGGCATCCTAACACAACAATAATTGATAATAACATAGAAAAAGTGGGGAAAATAGTTGTAGATAACCGCCGAATCACTATCAAAGAAGTTGCTGAAGATGATAGCATTTCATTTGGCTCATGTCAAACAAGTGGCAGCAAAATATCTTTCGAAATTGTTCAATTTTGATCGAAAGTAGTGTCGAATTGACGCTGCAAAGAAGTTGCTTAATGAAATCAACGACAATCCAGAATTGTTCAAACAAATCATAGCTGGTGATGAAACACGAGCGTATGGATATGACAGGCGCAATCGTCCCACGAAAGCTTTATGAAGATCCAAGAGCGGAATTTAATCAATCACCATGGATTAAAGAATACATGCAATTAAACACGGACATACTTACTAGAGCCAAAAAAGACTTCGAGAAAGACTTTTACAAGCTCCTCAATAATTCTGTGGCTGGGAAATGTATGGAAAACGTGTATAAAAGAAATTGGGACGTGGGGCTCGGAGATTGTACCCAGTTTACGGAAAATCTTTTGGTTATTCATCTAAGTCGCCTAAAGGTAACCTATAATAAGCCCATATACTCTGCTTTCGCCGTCCTAGAACTATCCAAACACTTGATGTACGATTTCTTTTATCAGTACCTCAAGCCAACATACGGAGATAGACTAAACCTTTGTTATATGGACATAGACAGTTTTACTATGCATATACAGACGAACAACATTTACCACGGCATAGAGCAAAATATACATTGATTTGATACCTCCAATTTTTCCATCAATAACCAATTTAATATGCCCCTAAAATATAAAGCTATTCCCGGTCTGATGAAAGACGAATATGGAGACAACATTATATACGAGTATGTTGGGTTGAGGGCTAAATGATATTGTCATCAGACCGAGGACAAAATAACTAAAAAACTTGCTAAAGTTTTCTTCGACATGAATGGCATAGTGCACCATGAGTTCTTGTCACCAGTGACCAGATCGTACGGTCAACAAAGAGCAGTGCCTAGAAGTTTTACGCCGTTTACGTGAAGCAATCTGAAGAAAACGTCCTAATTTCTAGTGAGACAACTAGTGGCAATTGCACCAAGATAACACACCTGCGCACACTTCGTGATGTTAATGAATTTTTGGTAAAAAAAAAGCAACACCGTTATGATGCCGCATCCTCCAATTTCACCCGATTGGAGGATCTCCCTGTAACTTTTTTCTATTCCAGAAGATGAAAAAGACCATAAGGACGTTTTGCCGATATTGACGAGATTAAGATACAACCGCTAAAGTAATTAAACGCTATATCGAAGATTATTCGAGAAACATTTGTTTGATCAAACCTCGTATAATATTAAAGCGATTGAATTTATAATCGGTAATTTATAATTCAACCAATAAATCATAAAAATTTCAACATTTACATTCTACGTCTAAAATTTTCTTGGCATTATTTCTATTAATCCAATTTTTCAATTTCTAAATTTTTCTATGACTTGTATTTTGGCCTCAAATTTTTTTGAGTATCGAGCAAGATAATACGAATTTGAATGCATTGACTCGCATCAAAGAGCTACTAGAACGACTAAGACGTAGCTATTATACTTTATAAAAATGAATGAAATTGACAATGACCAGATTTCACCCTAATAATTTCTGGACAAGCAAACAGAAAAAATATTAGTTCTGTTATCGGTGAGATATCCTGCTTCAAGTATAGGTGACAACCTAGTGATGAAAATACCAGACGTCATTTTGGTTTTATTCAACAATTTTTGTACAGTCCTGATATATTTTTTAGACAATCAGCTATTATACTGTTCCTGGTAAATTCTAGTTACTTTTATTTTTAAATCTAGTAGCTTTAAATCGGGGCGGAGCTTTAACACGTGCTTTTGCACCAGACCACGTGCTTTTGGCCCAGACAACGGGCTTTTTGTTTAAATTTTAGGCCGGCGGTCATCTTGGATTTATGTAGCATTTAGGTTATATTGCGTAATAACTTCCAGTATTGTATCCTAGTCCGACGTCAAACAACAAAATGTTTACGGACCGGTCAGCTGTGATGGGAGGTGGAGTTTTCAATTACTATGTGATGAAGTATGGATGAAGTAAAAGTCAGAGAACTACGAACTAATCAGAAGAGAGCAGCATTGATAACGTAGACGAATTAGAGCCAGGAAGGTGTATACGTTTGGAGATTAAACCAGTGGTTTTCCAACTGAGGAAATTCTGATGGAAAATGCCGCAAACCTCGTGATTTTACCCCTTTTACGCTATCTCTTGGAAAAGAAGAAATGCTTAGGCTATGCTGTTCAGCATGATTTCTTAAACCAAATTCAACTCTCAAGAAATCAGGAACTTTCGATATTTCCATTTAGGAATGTGATTATTTTTTTGAAAATTTTCTAATTCATTTTAAAGTGTACAAATTATGAAATCGCCATTGTAATTGTCGAGGATTTTAATTACAAGAATGTTATAATAAAGATGTCTATTGTTATGAATATCACAAAAGAAATTTTAGAAATATCGACGAACAAGACTCACATAATAACTACAATGGATGTATCGTTTGTATGTTAGGGGAGAGAAAAAAATAATAAGTCTTTTACATGTTTGCCTCATAATAGATTCTTTTTAAGGTTTTTATTTTTCCCTGTTAGAAAGTTGGGAATAAGGACGAGTATTCATAACAGTAAGCGACTATTTTAGATTATAACGTTGAACTCAGTTTAGTTCCTGTCAGATTTTTTAAAGATTTTACATCTTTTACATAAAAAC
>WYDF02053439.1:0-12018 GCA_009867245.2 Adranes taylori
CCAGTTCCAGACTGAAGAGGATGATAAATCCTAAAGCCTCCTTTAAACAAACTCACCAATCTCCCAACAATATACAAAATTACTTAAGTCAGTCTAGAAATTGCGGTCGTTAATAAATTAAATTACCAGCAATTACGTTCTAAATTAAAGTATCGATTGATTCATAAATTGGTTCTTATATGTTTTGGAGTATTGGATGCTGAAAAAATTAATCAAAAGTCTTACAAAATTGGTACTGGCGCAAACTGCTCAATTCAGAATACAAAATGCCCCATGTATTAAACTTAAACAATTCAATCTAAACATCAGAATAGCTACAGCAGTCACAGAAAATGCAATGAATTTTTTTTATTAAAAATTGTTTATAGAGAGTTAATTTAGATGGCAGTTTTATAAAAGGAATACAAAGAATATTGCTCCTAAATATAAAAACCCCATCATCAGATAAACGGCCAGATCGTCGTAAGGGTCTTAACGATTGCAATAAGCAATTGTATAATAATTCATCAATTAAATGAATAATCCCCTAATATAATATATAAATCCCCTAAGGAAATCTAGATTCTTAAAACAAATAAAACATACCAGTTAATAAATCAGTTAAGTAATAACCAATTATCAAATTATAAATATTATTAATTTTATTATAAGTTTATATAATGGGAAAATGTTTTTAATACGTTTAAAATGAAATCCAAATCACAAGTAAGATCAAAACCGCGATTTTACCGGCGTGAGAAAGTTATCAAATAAAAGCCGTCCCTCATAACTAATCCATACGCAAATTTCATCGCCTGATTACTTCTAGAAAAATCAACACCTTCGTCGAAAATAGCAGGAAGCATTGATTTTATAATTAATATATGTTCGTATCAGGTGATTTTTGGCATATACGCCTCCTATTATAGTTAGCCCTTTCAACAAATTCAATTGGATATTAGTTTAACGTGTTTCATCAGAAAGCATTTTAATGCAATACTTCTAAGAGTTGGACCGCATAAAGCTACCCCGCCACCGTTTGGGAATTATCACCCCTTATATTTTCCTAGATATTCGTCAACAAAAGTTTTTTTCAAATCTCGCCTTTTTTGCGACAGACATCGTCAAATGCCCCTGGCCAGTCGACCTGTCAGAAGCAGGTTCTTCCCAGAAATTTCGCATAAAAAGGAGCCACTCATGCTATAATCACACAGACGCAATTTGGGAATTGTGCTCTTTGGATGTGACGTGAGAACCAAGCTCTATCCGAAGTGATAATTAACAATAAAACGATCATTTCTATCTTGCGGCTAGCGAGCATTTTGTCGCAACACTCAGACTGATTTGTTCAAAAGTAGCGTTAAGTGAGTATTAATTTAATCATCAGTTGTAAATCAACTATCAACAAAATTAAAATCTCCAAATATTCTTAATCATCAAATATTCTTAATCAAAAATCCTTATCATCATTTTTCTTTTCTTTTTCTTTTTCTCGCAACATATAATTTTCTTCATCAGAAATTACCTACAACAATTTATTTCACGCCATCTTCATACCAGCATCATACTAATGGTTTGAAGAAATCTACAATAAATCTACGAAGAACATCTACAATAAATCATCCAATTATTTAAGTCCACTAACATCTGGGAAAAGCCAAGGAGAAACCACGCAATCCAATCAGAAGATAAATTAATAACGTAAAACCAAATTACCTTTATTTCGCAATTTTTAATTGCGATTTTGGTAGTGAAAAATGTAAATGGAATCATACTAACAATTTTTGCAATTTAATTAGCTTCACAACCTATCGTCAGTATATTAACATCACGAGTAGAAGCATATATTGACGTTATAAATATTAGAGACAATAAACAAAAACATTATTTCAACTTGTTATTGCGTACATCATTATAGTGTTTAAGTACTATATTAAAGTACTGTATTATGGAAGTTCATTATACTTTTAGTTAAAGTACTTTATTATAAAAATTAGTAACAGCGAATTCGAACGCAACCCTGTATAATTCTCATGCAAGAGCACATTTATGTTACAAATAAACTGAATAAAGTATATAGTAAGTAAAAAACAGTATAGTAGTTATAAAGTAAACAAATTACGATCGTGTTTTGGTTAGAACAATTCTGTAACAGACTTTAAAAGTTAATAAAATATGGTCGAATTTATTGAGTTATGGAAAATGGTCAAATTATTTATTTAATGGTTGAAAATATTATTGGAACAATATTTTCGACCTATATTTGGGTAAGTGCATCATATTTTATATTAACCCTTGTAATACTATATCAAAATGATATATCTTATAAACTGAAAAATCCCTCAACTGAATTTCATCATCATGATCATCCGCACATCATAAGTTGATGTGATACATACGCGTTTAGAGACATCCATCTATACATAAACCGGCACGTGACCTAAAGATACATAAAAACTGATACTGTAACAGAAGTAGATGTTTAATATTATCGGACTAGGGTTGATTTCAGAGGACGTCTGTCTGGATGACAGCATGTCTGTTTTAAACTATACACGATTCAACGATAATCGTACTAATGCAATCTGGTTTCAGCCCTATCATTCAATTTGATTGTTTAACTATTGCAAATCCATAAATTAGTATATTAGCATCATATAACATCGATTTTATGAACGAAGAATTTTATTATGATATACAAATTACATAATTTAATATTACGTAGTTACGTAATTACATAGTTTAATATTATACAAGCATTCTAAATATTTTACATAATATCCTACATATTGTTCAATTGTTATTTATTATCGGTCAATTGTATTTCAGAAATCATCAATTATTGTTAAAAATAGTAAGTTTTAATTTTGAAAACATCAAATGTAATTCAGATTAATCAGTTGTTATTCAGAAAGCATTAAATGTAATTCAGATTAGTGAATTGCAATTTAGAAAGCATAAAATATAATTCATATTAAATTCATTGGAATTCAGATAACATCAATTGTAATTCGGAATAGTCAATTGCAATTCAAAAAGCATTAAATATTATTCAAATTAGTTCATTGTAATTCAGAAAGCATCGAATGTAATTCAGTTTAGACAATTGCATTACAGAAGATATCAAATATAACTCCTATTAGTCCATGGCAATTTGGGATTATTCGATATTTCTGAGTTACAGTTGATTAATTTGAATAACATTAAATGCTCTCTGAATTTCAGCTATCTAACTGGAACTCAATTAATGCTTTCTGAATTGCAATGGAGTATGAAATTTGAAATATATTTGATTGTTTCAGAATTGTAGTTGGCTAACCTGAATTACATTTAATATTTTCTGAATTGCAATTGACTAATATGAAGTACATTTGATGCTTTCTGAATTACAATTAAATTACGTTTAATGCTTTTTAGTTTATCTTATGAATTGACTAATCTTAATTATATTTCATACTTTCCGAATTGCTGTTGTTTAATCATAATTATATTTGTTGTATTCTAAATAACATCCAATTAACTAACTTTAATTACATGTCATGCTTTCTAAATTGCAATTACCTAATTTGGATTACAATTTATTATTCTGGATTACTTTAATTAATCCAGATTACTTTCTGAATGGTAATGGACTAGTATGGGTCACATTTAATGCTTTCAGTATTACAATTGTCTAATCTAAATTACATTTGGAACTTTCTATGTTATAACTGACTATTCTGAATGACGTTTGATACTTTTATAAATTTGAATTACAGTTGTTTTCTGAAATTTAAATTATATGTTGAGCTTCCTGAGTTACAATTGACTAATCTGAATTACATTTTATGCTTTCTGAATTACAATTAGCTAAAATCAATTACATTTAATAATTTCTCCATTTCAATTGACTAATTTGAATTACATTTGACCCTTTCTGTGTTATAAGTGACTACTCTAAATTACATTTGATGTTTCAAAATTGCAACTCACTAATCAGAATTTCATTTGATGCTTTCTGAATTACAATTAACCAATTTGAATTGCATTTAATGCTTTCAAAAGCACAATTGACTAACTTGGATTACAATTGATTATTCTGGTTTACTTTAATTAATCTTGCATTAATCTGGAATACTATTTGAATTGCAATGAACTGATATGAGTTGTTTTTGATGTTTCCTGAATTGCAACTGACTAATCTAAATTACATTTGAAACTTGTTAAATTACAATGAACTAACCTTAGTAACATTTTATATTTTCTGAATTGTATTTGGCTAATTTAAATTACAGTTGATGATGTTTGAATTCCAATGGTCAAAATTTAAAATTTTATTGAGTCTCAAATATTTTATTTGAATCTCAAATATTTTATTTGAATCTCCTGAGTTACAATTGACTAATATGAATTACATTTGGTGCTTTCAATTGACTTATCGGAATTAAAATTGATGCTTTCTGACTTGCAATTCAATACTGTAAATTACACTTGAAGCTTACTAAATTGCAATTGACTAATCCTATTAGCATCTGATGCTTTGCGAATTGCAATTAATCAATTTGAATTACATTTATTGCTTTCAAAATTGCAACTGCCTAACCTGGATTACAATTGATGATTCTGGATTATTTTAATTAATCTCGAATTAATCTGGATTGTTTTCTCAATTGCAATGGACTAGTATGCTATTTACTAAACTAAATTACACTTCAAGCTTGCTGAGATTGATTAATCTAAATAACACTCGATGCTCAATTGCAATTGAGTAATTTGAATTACAAATGATGCTTTCTAATTGCAATGGTCTAGTATAAGTTACTTGATGCTTTCTGAATTGCGCTTGACATTTGACTTATCTGAATTAGATTTGATGATTTCTGACTTGCAATTGACTAATCTCAATTACACTTGATGATTTCTGTATTGCAGTTGACTAGTCTGAATTTCATTTGATGTTTTCAGAATTAGAATTAACTAATATAAATAACATTTGATGGTTTCTGAATTGCAATAGACTTATCTGAATTATATTTGATGCTTTTTGAATAACAATTGAATACTATAAATTACATTTAATGGTTTCTAAACTGCAATTGACTAATCTGAATTACAGTTGATGCTTTCTGAATTGCAATTAACCAATTTGAATTGCATTTAATGTTTTCAAAATTGCAATTGACTAGTCTGAGTTACAATTCGTTATTCTGGATTACTTTAATCAATTTTGAATTAATCTGGATTATTTTTTGAATTGCAATAGACTAGTATGAGTTTTATTTGATGCGAGTAATCTGAGCTATATATGATGCTTTTAAATTGCAGTGAGTAATCTAAATAACATTTTAGGCTTCCTGAAATGCATTTGCGTAATTCTGAAACACATATAATGCTCTCCGAATAACGGATTGAATAGATGTAGAACTTCGGCCATTGAAAACAACCAATTGGTTCTAAAATATGACCTGACGGTATTCAAATTGATATACTTGAAATATCATAGTAGATGTCTGCAATTTATATACAGAAAATTAAATAATCCTTTTGCAAACAACACAAACTTATATCCATTTAGATATGTTAGCTTACAGCGGTACTAGAAAATATTTCAATTTTGTTAAATTGGGACTGCAAACTTTATTATACACGGACCACATGTTCAGTTATTAGTTCAAACACATACGGGCAAACGAAGCACTTCCAGGCTTGTGTCTTTGGATGTAGTGGACAACCGCAACCATAGGCTTAGTTAGAAGATTGAAAAATAGATAATATTGAATAGCATAGAACCAATTCTGTTTCAAGAAAGTCATACCAGGAAAACAATTTTCATCATCTCTAGGAAGTTCTCAAGCCTTTAAAGACTATACGTTTGAAATGAAAGTGTTCCCGTCTGCACAGAAAAAAACATGTTTAAGAAATGGTTCAAACTCAGTTCCCAACGTCACACAACGGTTAGAAATAAATTGAGGCCTTTTTCATTACTTATACAATAAAACATAAGTAAATCAATATTTATATATAAATAAGAACGTTATATATAATTTATGATATTTTTGTTACATATTGTTATCTGTGAGTGTCTTTTATTGCTTTGAATTCAAAAATTTACAAGTCCATGTCAAATTCAAAATTTCCAAGTTCATAAAGTTATAAGTTCTCTATAAGTTATAGTAAATTATTGTCTCTAAAAATTGATAAACTTTCAGTTAATTCATGATTTTAATTCAATAAGCTTATTTCAAATATTTCTATAATTATAATTCTATTTTTTACATAAATAATAATTGGTTTTAGTGAAGACAAATAGAATAAACCAAATACAGAAACAGATCGCAGTAATAAAATGGATAAGATAGATATGTTGATGATATCCTAGATATCATAAAAGACAATTCAAACATCAGTAAAAAGATATATTGAATAACACACATATAAATGTCCAATTTACCATAGAATTTACCATAGATAATAAAAAAATTAATTACTTGAATATTGAAATAATAAAACAAAAGGATAAGCTAGAGTACGGAAATTCATCCTAGACGTACAATATAATACACACCGCATGAAATCAGCCAAATAAACACACAGCATTTGTAGCGCTATTCAACAGACTAAATATAACACTGCTATTAAACAGTAACTAGAAACAATAGAATTAACGAAATGCCATTAGCCAATAGATACATTTAAACAGGAAACAAATATGCGACTCAGAAATATATATAATATATTTTTATGTGTTCTATGATTTCTAAGTTTTTGTTGCTGCTTCCAAAACTCTAAAAATATTGAATATATGTTTTTGAAAATATTCATTTATAGGGTTGATATTGATATTAAAATAACCGTATTTTCTTGTATCTATTATTTTCTTGTGGTCCGGTTTCAAACCATAATTTCTAGGTTCTTCTTCAGCTCTAAACGCCAAAATATGTTTAGAGAAAGTAATACTTTCTATTTTATGTAATGACTTATGGCACTTCTACTTTTTAACCTTATTTGTTTTCTCTTTTTCTTTTGTTTACTAACGTTTATTAGGAACTAACAATTACGCAGATATAAGGTTAGGTATTAATTATTGAGTAGTAAATATTTTAGAAACAAAATTAATAAAATACTTGGCAGCACCCGTAGAAAGAATACGACATCAAAATTTGACAGATACAAGCCAATAAAAGAAATTAATCAGTCAAGAGTTAGTTCTGGTTCTGATGGATCAAAATGCGTCAGTCGGTATGTGAAATTGTACCTTATTTCCTTCAGACTTTTGTATGCGAACCTTACGAAATGAAGCCACCTAATATCGAGCACTACGGTGTTCAAAAAACCTGCAGGGATTTAAGCTTATTTGCATAAAATCGTAATTCTATACATCTCAAACAACGAAATGCCTTAAAATGAGCACAAATATTTTCCCTAAAACTCTCTAAGTTTATGTAAACGACTGTATGTACATAATAAAAAAAGTTGTTTGTTTTAACATTTTCATTCTTAAAAAAAAAACAAGAAAAGCAAAACGTAGAAATATACGAAAATAAGAGGGTTTTTATCACACACAAAAACACACACTCACCCTGCGACATATCTATACACACCACATAACAAACGAAGTATTCGCATAGCAGAGGGTTAAACGAAATTGTAACTTTAAAATGTTTATGTTTGTAAAAGTTATCCCGGTTTTATGTCACTTTTATGCTACGCCACAATGTTGGATCTAAATCCACACTTCATCTCATTTTGGTCTCAGAGTAACTTAATATATTTCTGTTAGGAATATACATTCAAATTACTTGAAAGTTTCAAAATAGTTGAGCTAAATACCGTTTTGAAATCAAAGTTGACCTGAGGATTTTAATAAAACTTCGCAAATGAAACGAGAAAAGACGTTTCACCCGTATCTGCCATAAGTGGAAAGGAAATTCCGAGGATGATGGAATAGCCGAATGATTGATTCTCCAACACCTCTCCTGTCAAATGCAGTCGGCAGGAAAGATTCTCTGTTGAAAAGAGTTATAAATATTTGTAAACAAGAATAAAAAAAACACGAATTGAGCAAAAACTAATTCCAGATTTTAGACAGTATATAAGACGATCCATAGTGAAATCAACCACCATATTATCCAGACAGTAAATGGTCCCCCATATGATAAATAAAGGCGGTCCAATTATGCAAACCCAGTTCTGGGCCTCAGATTCTCTAAATAAAACGTGATACATCGTCAGAAACTTGCACTTAGGGTTTTACCATATCTTGTATAAGACCTTTAGCCAGACTCGGTCGTGGAACCGCTGAACGAACTTGCTGCAAGGCAAACGTTCTAGATTTTTCGAGAACCTCCTAAAATTCAAAGCAGGATAGAAACAGACAGTTAACTACTTAGGGGAAATGCACTGTGCTTTGCTGTCGAAAGAAATAAAAGCAGTGATCTTGAGCTCGCAAGCTAACTTTTTCTTGGCGACTGAATGCTTGTAAGTCTTGGCCATTATTTTTCCAGTTTTCAATTAGAATTTTCAAGTAGTTCTTGTCCGTCATGTTTGCGTATTAATTTTGTCGCTTGAAATTGTGCGAACGGTAAAGCCCGTTAAGTGAGAAACATGTGAAAAATGTTAATTTAGATTTGATTATTGCACAATAGATATTTATGCGTCATGAAATCATGAGAAATAAATGTGCTGAACTTATAATAATTTTTATATAGAAACAAGCGCCTAAAATAAATACGGGCATCACAGTTAGTAAATTAATAAACGTGACTTTTAAGATATGTTAAATCATTAATTTTTGAACCTGAGATCAATTGAAACATGTATTTTATTTATTAGAATTTGATAAACTTAATTATGTATTTTACGCATGTACTGATAATTTGTTGTTTGATAATACCATTTTTCAACTGAAAACAAAATGTGTTACCATTTTATTAAAAGCCCTGAATCGTAATTGTTTGTTTAAATCTACTTGATAGTTTTTAACAAGCATGGGTGTACAAATAAATTATAAATTTGGGATAGAGCGTATGAATTTAAATTACACCGTTTGCTCTACCATCATTTATAATAATTTCTGATCCCTTAAACAATTGGGAGCTTTTACAACATCAAGTGTTGGTGGAAACTAGCCTAATTCATTGTCATACCCTTTTTATACGTGACAATATGATGCAGTAAGGGCAGAATAAAGCCATAAGATTACTCGCTCTTAATAAGGTAGAAAGTCGCAAAGGAATCAAGTGCAAAAAAGAATTAATAGCCGCTAAAAATGCTACCAGATATAAACTATATTTATTATAGGAAGAGAAGTCGAACAAGTCGAACAAAGGGCGATGGACTTACAAACTTATTCCGGACGTAAAATTATAGAAAGCCAAGAGAAGGGGATACCAAAATTTCCACCTGACACACCTCTTATCCGGACATAGCAACTTCATTTCCTACTTAAAACGATCGCAACATCGAGGATGTAAAAGCATAGAACATAGCATTTTCTACGACCCACAATGGAGGACGCAGAAAAAATGAATCCTATTTTAGGCAGCAAAAATTGTAAGCGAAAATGGTTATCAGCGTCCAAGGAATCGATCAAAGTCGATAACCATGGCAGGTATGAATGCAAGTTTAACCTGCTAGGCGAATTAGTAAAAGGTCGGACATCCTTCAGAGTCTAAAAATATCACACTGTATCGGCAGCGTGGTGTCCAATGTAGAATTCTCCACCTCTCACATACAAAAAGTAGTAAAAGACTTCCTGGAAAAGGTAATAAATGAAAAAAATTAGTTGGAACGACGAGTATTAATATATTCAGAAAAAGTAGAGAAAGATGAAAATCTAGCAAAATGCTTCAGTAACCTACGGAGTAATACCAAAGCGGAAGCCCGTATACCAGAGAGACTGGTTCTCCCCAATGTGACATCTAATCTATTCGAGTTAATCACCTTTCACTATCACTAGCCGCCAAAGAAACGACCAATGGGACGTGTTCACCGGAAAGATGGACCAACGATCTCAAAAGAACGGCAGACACGACATGGGAGAACTGCCGATAAATGGGGGAGACTACATCCAGCAGTGGAAAGCATAACAGCTGAAGAAGAATAAGAAGAAGACCTTTCACTATATTTTACTAACCATACCATACATAGGGCGCTTCTCCTATTAATGATGCGTCATCAATAGAATTGATTTTCTCACATATATTGAAATCATGCACCGTGCTATCTTTTACTATGAACAATTAGCCGTGTTCCGTCTCTGCTACACATAATTTATATAATTTGCATCATCGCTTTATTTTTGTCCGACGGAAGGATTTTCTTCCGATGGCAGACCATATATTTCTATACTAAAATTCTAGTAAGATGTTTTCAAATGTTTTCAAACCACACTTTACTTCTTGAGTTGAAGTTTAAATGAAGCTGTACGAGCTAACTACCATTTGCCTTTCTTATAACTCGTGTATCTAGGACATAACATGCTTAGATAACAAATCACATTTCACAAAATCTATCCATCCGGAATTATTTTCATAATTTTAAAGTATCAAATGCATGAACTATCTATCGTCGAAATAAATTAGAACGAGGACAATTTGCGTACTTAGAATATTTTGAAGCGCGTAATAATTGGAACCAGAAGATCTGGGTGAATAATTATTTGAGAGACATTTAGAAGCTCAACATTCTTGTAATAGGCAGGAAGGGGAGCAGTTTGGTAACAGGTGTTTGTAACATATTGTCTTTATTTACGCATATTCACAATAGAGATGGTGCGTTAGAAAATGTTTGATCAAATCCTGTCAGGGAACATTTAACTAGATTATTCTTCTAAAAAAGGATAGATTTGAAAGTCCCATCACTATTCAAGTGGTAATTTATTTTAACACAACAGCATTATATTGAAATGAATTCATTTGGTTTGTTTTTAATAAAACTCAAAAAATTTCCTTGACGTAAATTTGCATAAAATGTGGCCCATGTTTAAAACAATAATATACAGGAGGGGTTTTGTAATGTGACTCTATTCGTGCGCGCCGCGAGCAATGATTTACTGAAACCCCTCTCCTTAATGGATGTCACCGTTTTAGGACCTAAAGCTGGGGATATATGTTTTTTTCCCATCTTGCGGATGATTTTTACATTTGTTGCTTCACACGATACCTACTTACTTGCCTCATTTTTTTTTATTATTTTGATTTTTGAGGGTGTTTTCAGCGTCGAATGACTTAAAATATAAATTCCACACATTTGTAGGTTTTATATCCATGAGATATATTATTTGTAATTTGTCATCTTGTCATAAACTATAATAGAAGAATTGCGCTATTATTTTGGGCATTGCCAGTGATGCTTTGTTAATATTTCTACACTTATACACGTGGACTACGACCAGTTAGTGTCTACTTGACACTAAAAAAGGGAAATTAAAATTTGTAGGAGGAACTTTTAAGCCGCTTAAATTGACTTCCACATTTAACACATTTTCTTGAATCCATTAAATTACTTTATCAAAAATATTAGAAGGGAATATTGCATTCAAGTGTTCGCTAGGAATTATAGTGCTTCAATGTATTAAACACAAAAACCTCGTGGATCGGGTAGCATACTCCCAGAAAAGCTTAAGAACCCAATTCAGCGAAAACAAATTGCCAAAAGGACAATTACAGAAGTTTCATAGAAATTTCAACCTATAAATAGCAAAAACAATCACTAAAATACAAAAATAAAATTCCCCAGAGAGACATTGCCATTAAATCTGAGTGGAACAGACTCAATGCTCTTGTTCGGCGCAATATAATAGCATATAGGTATTGAAGCCGCATCAAAACTCGATTACCGCAATAGTAAACAATTTTGGAAAAAAATCCAACAACTTACGGACCAAAAGACCGCTCCAAAATCCCACCTGACAAATAATCAGGGTATAATTCTAAAGAGCTCCGCTGACAAAGCCGAACTTTTCGCTGACTATCTGGAAAATACTTATAAAGTACCTAACAACGTACTTTTCGAGCCAAATTTTCTTGAGGAAACAAACATTCTGGTAAACGATTTGTT
>WYDF02053450.1:0-12018 GCA_009867245.2 Adranes taylori
TATTTAAATAAAACTAGCTCTATATATATATATTTAAATATTTTTTTTTTATTTCGTATATATTATATATATGAATCATTAATTAAAAATTAAAAAACAGAACCATCGCAGACTAGTTAATTCATTATTTAGGTACGTATTAAGGTTATAACATGAGTTGTATTTTTATAATAACTCCTGTATTATTACTTGAATAAGGATCCTCTAGTATGATCCTCTAGTAAATCCGGATAGTATCCGTTTCCACAATTTTACAATGGAATTATATCGGAATTATTTAATTGAATAATTTTTAAAATATTTAATTAATTTGTCTATTATCTCTAAACTTAATTAAGTAAAGGCTCCAATATTGATGTCAAATGAGAAGATAAGTAAATAAACCAGTCAATAGAGTTATTTAGGTTTTGATAAAATGAAGAGAAAGTGGGTCAAAAAGGTCCCAAAAAGCATAGTCCAAAAGAATCCACATTTAAGCGTACGTGGAAAGCTTGATGGGATCAATATTGCCATTGGATGAAAGAGCATTTTTTTCTTTATCTAGGAATAAGTTTGAAATCTTCAATATTAATAAAAAGTGTATTTTTGATGTTTTTTTCAATCTCATTACCGGTGAAAAAAAAATGCATTTATATGATGCAATGGGCAAAAATATGTTTACATTTATACTGCTATTAAAGTATATGAGATAGCGAAATATATCTTTGGAACTGGTTTAGAACTTTATGAGAACTATCTTTTGGTATACATCCTGATTTCGTTAAAAATCCTCATTTTGAGTTTTAGGTCCCAGATTGATGCTCAAAATCACTTAGTAATTTACTACATGGAAAGGATGCCATATTGAATGAATTTTTAGAATAGAGTTTAAAAGGAGTCTAGTTATTCTATACTAAAATTATTAAACTAAAATTATTAACAGCTTAGTCCTTACCCTTCTTAAGATCCCCAACCCTAATCCCACTCTAACAATTCCCCTATCCCAGCCCCCATGGGCAACTGGCAGGTGAGTTAAAATTAAATATAATAAATAAACCTTTATTGTCATATAAAAAGCAAACTCAAAATACAAAATTCAAAATACACTACAAAATATAATGCAATACAATACAACAAACCATTCTATGAAACTATCATACGTCTTCGACCTCACGTGAGAAAGGAAGGTCTGCACCTTTTATTTCTTTTTCTCCCTCCTATTCTTCCCCTGCTTTTTTCCCTCTTACATACTTTTATTTATTTCCATTTTAGTTATTTTTAACTCATCGTCTTCTATTTTTCTCGCCCTTTCTTTACCTAATTGTCCTCTATTTTCCACTCATCTTTAGCCCTATTATACTCTTACCAATCTGCGACTCCTCTTCTTACTTTCCTGAATTTATTTCTAACCTTTTTTACATTATCTATTCCTTATTAACTTCTAGATCTTCCTTCTTACTATTTCTCCACAATTTCCTCTTCCTTCATTTCTTAAGCATCTCTTCTACCATGCCAGTCACCTTTTGTATTTATTACTTCCCATCTCACTTTATTTAACTTCTCCTCCATCCTTTTTACCTGTAATTCCATAGATCTCTATTCCCCCATACTCTCTCATCTCTATTATACACATTCTCTCCTTTATTCATGCTTACTTTCTATCGAGTCTCAATTGGGAGGTGGTCTGATTCCATTGTTTCTCCTGTTCACATACTTTCCAACATTTCACTATCCGTCTCACTTATCACAACATAATCCACCACTGACCCTCCACTATAACCTCTACATGATATACTACCCCAATCGCCTTCCATTCAACTATTTCCCACACACCATCCCACCTCATTCACCCATTCTAAGAACCTTTTACACCCCAGTTTACCCGCGTTATTATCCCTCCACACGCCTTACACTTTACATGCACTCTACTTGCCCCATCTATTTTCCAGTTGAAACCACTTGGCAACATTTTTTCCACCTCTTCCCACCAGTCTATCTCAACCCATGTCACCACAAGTACTATACTATCAAAGGCGCTTATGTACTCTTTAAAATATTTCATTCTCATTTTATTCCTCATCCCCCTATATTCCAACATACCCTACTCCCTTCACACTCCTTTTTCCAGTCACCCATCACGCTCACTCCCCTGTCACTCTTTTTCCTTTTATCCCTTTCCCCGCTTCCTTTTGTAGTCTTCCCTTCCCCCTCTTCCAATCTCTTTTTCTTATCCGACCCTTCTTCTTTCTTCTGCCTTATCATTTGCTCCCGATTTCCTCCTATCCACTTACTTCTTCCCCCATCACGTACCTGCCATCTTCTATTTACACTTCATCTACACTATTTTCCTCTTACACTTTACTCTTCTTCTTCTTAACTCGTTCACTGACACTCCTTCCTTTTTTAGTTTTTCGTCTGACCATTACCGTATTTTTCACTCTTGTTCCTTGACTTCCCTCCACTATGTCGCTTGCTTTCTAGTTCTCCTTTTTCTTTATTCCGCACCAATTTTATTTTTCTGGCCCAAGGTTTCTTATACGCCACTCTAACTCTTGTATTTCCAACCCTCATTCCGATTACAATTTCTTTAATTATCTTTTATAATTCTCTCTCTTTTACCGTCAGATCTCCTTTCATTTTTTTATCTTTCACCTACCCGCTCTTTCTTCGCTCTCAACCCGTGCCCTAGGAACTGTTTCTCAATCATATATTTTCTACTATCTATATTTCCTTACCACATTCCCCATTCTATCCTCATTCTTTCATTTTTCTTCTTATTCTTATCTTTTCCTACAAGTTACATTCTGTTTATTATCTCTTTCTTTATTCTTTTCATTATCTCCAGCCTCTTTCCTTTCTGTCCCAGACACATCTTATCATTTTTACTCAATTCTCTCCTTTCACATTGTTTCATTTAAGGAATACACCTTTCCTTCTCTCAATCACAAATTCTGGGCATTCTCATTTGCTCTCTCATCCAATATCTATTTCTATTTTTCACACTCACATCTATACCTTGTAATCATCTTTTTTCTCCATTCTAAAACTAGATACTAAATACTTTGTCATCCCTTTTTCTACTCTTATCCATTTATACTTGCAATTAAATCTACTATTTCTTATTTTTTCATTCCTCTCCTACCGCTTTATGTCTTTCATTCTCCATACTATCTTATTAAACACTTCCATTCCTTCCATCATCTGTTTCTCCTATTTATGCATACATTCCTCTGTCCTCCACTTCCTACATTTTCCAATTCCGCGATGGATAAATAAATGGTTTACAAATTAATTACTCGTACTTATACACTCTCCTATTTGAGGATGATCAAATAAGTATCAAACATGACTCGTAAATTAGCAGAATTTAATAAGTGGGGACTAGAAATATGTTTTGAAGGCTGAAGATAAACCAAGAATTCCTGCAACCAAATAGTAATGTCACCATGCTCCGACGGGAGCTGAAGAAGTTGTCTGAAGAATATTCCGATAATAATTTTGCCACTTCCATTACTAATCAATATTTTGTCGCAAAGTAAATGCATAATCTGACTAAAAACAATTACATCCAATTATGGTATTATTTCGATTATGGAAGAAGCAATATTAATACCAATCTTAGGCGTGTTTGACATTTCAATGGGAACTTTTTCTACTTAAATCGGACTACTATTCGTTAGCATTTTATATTATGACTTATCTTATCTTGATCTTATAAAATTGTATTATTATAATAGTAATAAATGCGGTTTTTATTTCTATAAGGAATATCTTAAGGTGTTCGGATGGTTGTCTGATAGACGCATTGGATAACGAAAAGCATTCAAGAAACTTCTAGAAATTCTACAGGCTTTTGTAAAAGTCTTGCACCTTAGGGATTTACAATATATGATTCAATATGGTTTCTGTCTAACTAGGTCTCCCATGTTCCATAGAATGTTGGCTACCAAGTAATGAGTTACTGCATACAGTTGTGATGCGCTCCCGCAGATTTTACGTAACACCACTATACATCGGGTTTAAATCTGGAGTCCATTCTACTCAATCCACTGGGTGAAGTTTTCTTCTAGCCATTTACAAACTTGTGTACCATAGTGTGGAGGTGCACCATACTGTATGAAGCAGTTTGGCTTTTCAGAACCCAGAAAATCCAAATCAGGAACTAATTCATCTCCTAATATTGCCGACTAAGGTTCACTGTTAACTATTTCGTCAAGGACGTAGAGGCCTATGATCTGGTCTTCCCACAGATCACACCAAACCATGACACGATCAGCTCCTTGTTCCTTGCTGGCGATAAACCAGTGTGGATTATTGTCGCACCAATACCGAATGTTAAGTCGGTTCAACTCATCATTTACATAAAATTTGACTTCATCCGACAATATAACTTTAGATAGAAACTCTGGATCATCCTCCAACTGGGTCAAAACCAATTGCACATATCCAAACGGCGATCTGGAAGTTCCAGATGGAATGATTTTTTCAGACTTGCTGATACCTTTGGCAAAATCCCTTCCACTATCTCTTCTGAAGTGCCCGATGCCCGAACGTCCAGATCCTTTACCATCGGCCACACTACCTGTTGCCTTGAACTTTGCTAGCACACTGCCAATTGTTGATTGCAACACTGGCTCTCTGCAACTTGTCTTTGGGAGAATCATTTTCTTCCACAAAGGAGAATAATCTGTATCCACTCCTCAGTGCCCAATAGTTTTCAGTCCTACAACAAGATAACATAGTAAAATTAGTAAAACCTTATGGTGCAGGATTTTTGGGGCAGCCTGTATAACAAAATTTTTACTCTTTTGAAGGCACATATAAACAGATTTTAAACGTTACCCTTCCAAATATAAAGATTTTCCCACACTAATCATTAAAAAAGTAAAAGCTATAAATTAGACGCTTAAAAAATAGTAAAACAAAAAAAAGAGCTGTTAGTTTGAAGGATGACGTTGTTTCCTTACTTAGAACACTTGTTTTTTTCAAAATTATGAGCGCAACATTACATTTATGTAGTTTTTTACAGAAATCTGGTTACGCTTATACATCGATTGATGTATGAGAATTGGGGGGTGTTGTCGCCTTTTGAAATCCCGTGAGAGACTCTAGATATATGGCTCCACGATAATAATTTAGGCACTTAGTTTTTTTTCTTTCAAGCAGAATATGTTCAAACATTTACTACCGAGACAATGCTATGTCGTGTAAATTAGTTTCTGTGATAAGTATAAAATAAATTCAAATAGACTAAAGTTGAATGTAATTTTATAACAGTAATATTTATTGCTGGTGAACTTGAGTATTGCTTCTTCTAATACATAGGAAAGGGTCAAGAAGAGCCTACGAAGGTTACCTTCTGATAGCCCTGATATCATATTCCACCAAGATTATGTCGTAAATTCTTCAAGCGAGACTACAATCCTTCCTGCTACATCAAATAGCTCCAGAACAAGATGGATTGGAAAATACGAGGCAGCTTATAGAACAGGCCCGAGAATACTCGGTACCGATGTATCTGTACTTCACAGGTTACGAGAAAGCGTTTGATAACCTTGACAGAATTTGGAATACCATGTCATTTGGAGTACCAGTACAATGTCTTGGATTCACGTCAGAAGCCTGTATGAGATAACACATTATCCGAAAACTGTTGCATTAGGAAAGGGTTTCGTCAAAAATGCGTACTTTCACCAACATCTATGGAATGGAGTACGGAAGTTTGAAATTTGGTGGAACGCGTTTATCAAACCTTTAATTTGCGGATAATACTCTCCTAATAGCTAACAGCACCGGAGAGCTTTTAGAATTTCTTCAAAGACTGGAAGACGTAAGCCGATACTATGGGCTCAAAATAAAAACCAACAAAACAAAAATCATGACAGTAGACTGAGATAACGAAAATCAAAAGCAACCTACAAATATAAGAAACTTTGACGACGTCGAAAATGTGTGTATTTAGGCTCCACGCTCTTAAAAATTGGAGTCCAGGAGTCAGCTTCTGAAAGCGTTCCAATTAAATCAAAAAAGCTAAATAAGCATCCACTTCCCCCAAATATCGTTAGTATGATCCGAGAGAAAAGAAGAATCTATCGACAATGTTTGCCACGAAGGGATCCGGCAAACAAAACTGATTGGAACAGATTCAATTCTCTAATTAGACGCAATAATAATTGCGTACAAAGAGAAGTGTTGGTTCGAAGCCCATCCAAACTAAATTACCGGGATGGTAGAAAATTCTGGCAGAAATCAATGTCCCTAATAGGACAGAAATCTAATCCCAGAACTCAACTGAAAGATCCCCAAAACAACCTGATAAACTCTCCAGTGCAATTAGCTGAGGGCTTTTCTGAGAGTCATATGGAACACATCTATCAAATTCCACACAACCCACTTTTTCACAGCAATTTTCTCACAGAAACTAATTCCCTGGTGGACAATTTTGCAATCATGCACACGCCCATACTCAGTTTTCTAGAATCGGATGACATCCTGTTTCCCATCACCACGGAAGAGGTCTTCGAAACCCTAAAAACCGTCAAAAACACAGCTCTTGAAAATGATAACCTGACACGCAGAATCCTTAGAAACATCCCCCAAGAAACAACTCAACTACTCTGTAGTATATGCACCAAATGTGTATTTGGTGCATGGATATTTCCCGAGCTTCTAGAAAACTGCAAATAACATTAATATTCCTAAACCAAATAATGATCCGCGTTGCATCTCGTCTTAGTAGCCGATCACTCCCCTAAATGTCCTGGGTAAGTTTTTTGAGAGGATAGTGACCTGCTGTCTGAGGAACGTGCTTGTGAGCTTCTCGCTCGGCACATGGCATATGACCCTCTCCTGAAATTCCAAACTGATGGAATCCGTTCACTAAACAATAGCCATTGTTCCTTAGCAGTTTTCTTGGACATTTTCCAGGCATTCGACTGAGTCTGGCATGCCGGCCTGATTAGGAAGTTATATGACCTAAATCTATTACATCCAACCACCCTGGAGCTCATCAAATCCTACCTAACCAACCGTTCCACTTGCATCAAAATAGGAAATGTGCCTCAGCTTCAATCTCTGCCACAGTGCCCTATACGCCTGTGACATAGCTTTCTGGGCCTGCAGCCGCCAAACAAAAAAAGTTAAGCACAACATCCAAAATTGTCTTGACACATTTTCTGACTGGACAAAAAAATGGCGAGTAACGCCAAACCCCATTAAAGTGCAAGGTATTCTGATCCAACACCCCAACTACACAAGAAATAAACATCAGGAGCCTTCTAAAATCCAACTTTTCCTATGTGAAGAATCGATTCGACTACGGGATGAGATTACATACCTGGACATAACCTTCAGCAGGACCTTTAGCTGGAAACACGACTTAGACCCCACTTTGGCCAGAGTTAGAAAACGATCCAATCTAATCTCAACTCTTCAGAGGCTTGAGAGGCTGCGACTCCAAAACACTTCCGCCACAAACAGGAAACTTCACTGGCTAAAAAATTGTGAGCGTGCAATTTTTAGGAAAATTCACTAACTCCATTAAAAGTTTTCAAGCGCTAATCTGTATGATCATTGCGAGGCCACTCCAATCAGCGATAGATTGAAAACACTTCAAGCTAAATATCCGCTAAGACGCTCACAAGAAAACAACCCAATAGCTTTGAGATCCACCTGGAATGTCCAGAAGTGGCGTCGTATGCCGCCTAGAACACCTATTCCGCACCCACCAGCCAGAATTATTCAGGCACTGCAAGAGCCTCCAGAAAACCTCCAAGAAATCCTCGACACTATTCCATTATCCTTTCGCTAAGAGGTATTAACTTACCATTGAGAGAAAAATATAAAAAGACAAAAAACAAAAAAAAAATAATAAACTAGGAAAAGAAAAAGGCTTTTAAAAATGAACTTGAAACTACAAACTAAAAACCAAAAACGAAACCAATCACCTAACTTACTCAATCCTGAAATAAGCTACCTTTAATCAAGCTATAGCCAAGGTTTTGCAGGTTTCCCTTGGCTGTAAAGCGAATGATATAGCATAACGTTCCTCCTGCAATTTTGAACATAACCAACACAGGCTCAAGAGGATGGAAAATCTTAAAGCTTCCTAAAACAATACCATATCTCCTTAACCAGTCTATTACTAACAGGGAGTGGAGTTTTAGTGCGGAAGAAACCCCTCTGTTGGATGCACCGGGCATCCTTCGTCTTTTGAAGATTTCTCCACTTCCTACGTAAAACAAAAAGAAAAAAAAGCGAATTGGAAATAAGATGTCGAATTGAAATTGTCAGCTCGACTATGTTCAAGGTAACAAAAATCTGGAATTATCAAAATATCACTAGGAAAATGAAGATAAGCCTTGTAAGCACCCTAGTTCTTGCAGTTTTTCTGTGCGTTTAAGAAGCCCGGGTAATCCGTTCCAACAACAGGAGAAGTATAGATGCGTTATAATGTGAGTTTGCCGCATGATACTGCGAGTTCGCCGGACGGCTAGAAGAATAAATGTCTCCATCTTAAATGAGGCCAAAACTCATACAAAGATGATCATCAATGACATACAGAGGAATTTAAAATTTTTTGGATTCATCTCTGGACATGATAAAATGGAAAACTTTTTGTTCAGGGAAGACCGGAAGGGAAATGGAAACGATGCCGATCCCCAACTCGGTGTAGCGATATTATTTCGAAACTGACGGAAGAGCATATCGTCGGTAGCATGTTAAGCTATGGAATGTGAAAAAACGTAAGCTAGTGAATGGTAAGCTATGGATTCACTACTTTCGCCTCTTTGCATTGGGCAAGACTTATATTACGGCAAACTTTTGAATTTTTAACAGGCTTAAAATTCCAAATAGAACTATACTAAAGCTTCGAATATGCTCTATCTTTCATGACTTTCTAGTAAAAACCTTCTTCTTGGTCTCTGAAAATTTCCATCTTCTTCATATTTGATATTTAAACATAGTAACGACGATATATTTGGTCATTATAATAATTTGGACACCATGGTAATAAATTTGCTGATTCTTGTCAAGGTAACTAATGTTAGACAACACCTGGTCAACCTCACCGCAAGAAGATTATGCACTTGTAAATCTTCAGAGGAAAATATGGAAAATGTACTACATCAGTTTGAGGTTTTGCATCAGTATTCCCAATAAAAAAAATTATCTTGGCTATGGTATTTATTCATTCTGATCGAAACTCTATAGTCGTATGATAGTCACATGATAGAGTAATGTTAAAAGGCTCCAAAAAAGGAAAACCTAGGTTACAGTCACCTCAATGAAAACAGTTACTGACTTCCAAAAATGTTGTGAAATGAACTCATCTATGTAGCATATGTAAAGAAATTTTATAGTATTGATGTATTTGATCCAAAATAATTGCACTCTTTCACATTTATAATGTTAGAGATATATCAAGATACTCTAATAAACTTTAATCTATGTGGTACCACTTCTCCTCCTTAAGTACAGAGCTAAGAGCTTCCAACGGCTTGTATTTACTCATCTGTATGCCATATGTATTTTTTTTACATTTATTCATATTTCTTCCACGTAAACTCACAATTTAGCATTCAGAATATTAAGCAATGCAGAGAGGCTCCAACGAAAGCAAATCTGGGTGGCACCACCGTTCTAAGAAAACTTATAGGTATCCAAACTTGTGTTTGATGCATTCATCTAGATAGAATGTGTGAACAAACTTTGTAGGTTAGATGTATTTGTTCCATATCAATCGCATTTTTTGAAGACGAAATGTGAGACTACGTTAGGAGCCTCTAACAAACTCTAATATGGATGACAGCTCGCCTCAAAAACACAGCTAAGGGCTTCCAGATTCTCGTATGACTTACTTACGAGTATGTAAAAACATTTTGCACTTTTCCGTTCTAAATAAATCCCACAATTTTACATTCTAAATGGTAGAGCAATGTTAAGAGGCTCCAAAAAAAGCAAATCTAGGTTACAGCCACCTCAAAGATAACAGTTACTGACTTCCAAAAATTTTGTAAAATGAACTCATCTATGCAGCATATGTAAAGAAGTTTTATAGTATTGATGTATTTGATCCATATTAATCGCACTCTTTCACATTTATAAAGGTAGAGATATATCAAGATACTCTAATAAACTTTAATCTATGTGGTACCACTTCTCCTCCTTAAGTACAGAGCTAAGGGCTTCCAACGGCTTGTATTTACTCATCTGTATGCCATATGTATTTTTTTTACATTTATTCATATTTCTTCCACGTAAACTCACAATTTAGCATTCAGAATATTAAGCAATGCAGAGAGGCTCCAACGAAAGCAAATCTGGGTGGCACCACCGTTCTAAGAAAACTTATAGGTATCCAAACTTGTGTTTGATGCATTCATCTAGATAGAATGAGTGAACAAACTTTGTAGGTTTTGTTCACTCATTTTTTGAAGACGAAATGTGAGACTACGTTAGGAACCTCTAACAAACTCTAATATGGATTACAGCCTCAAAAACTGGGCTAAGGGCTTCCAGATTCTCGTATGACTTACTTAACTGTATAACTTATGTAATAACATTTTCCACTTTTCCATATCTGTTCCAAATAAGTCCCACAATTTGACATTCCAAATGTTAGAACAATGGTAAGAGGCTCCAACAAAGGCAAATCTAGGTCACAGTCACCTCAAAGAAAACAGTTACTGACTTCAAAAAACTTTGTAAAATGAACTCATCTATGTAGTATTTGTAAACAAATTTTATGGTATTGATGTATTTGTTCCATATCAATTGCACTCTTCCACATTTAGAATCTTAAGAGATATTTCAAAGAGCTCCAACAAACCTAAATCCAGGTGGTTCCTTCATCCTTACATACAGAGCTAAGTGCTTCCAAAATTATATATATAATTTATAATTTGTGCAATTAAAATGTTAATGCAATGTATAGAGGATCCAACCAAAACTAATCTGGGTGGCAACCCTCTGTACCCCCACCCCTTTAAAGAAAAGTGTTATGGGTTTCTAAAATTTTTATAACATACTCATCTATGTAACATGTACACAAGCTTTACAGTTTTGATGTATTTTTTTCACATAAATCACATTCTTTTGAATAAAATTAAGAAAGGAGCTAATAAATTTGGGTATGGCTTGGGATAATTTCCAATACATGTAAAATTACTACACCATTCTTGTCTCTAGTGAATTTCGTCAGTAGACTGAGTATCTTCACTAGAATTTTTTCACTAGACTAAACTCAGTTTTTTGCATGGAAAAAAATAATTTTATTATTAATTTTTATATGGTAAATGAAACTTCTTAAATTTTTCTCTATAACTGGCCTACGTTTCGATGATTATTTTAACAAACCTCTATAAATTTGATTCATAATTAGTTTTCCTAAATCTAATTATAATTTTTATTTCTATTGCTATCTGTTTTTATGTACTTTTTATGAAAATGTATGTACACATTTTAAAGCTATGAGTGGCTGGCAAATTGTGAAAGCTTCTGTACCAGTGTTGCAAAATGTCCACCGTTTAATTAACCTAAAAGAATTTTTTTAGTAAAAAATTACACAAAAAAACAATTTCGATTCGGTTTCTAAGTCCTACTTTTAATTGTTTTATTTATCGTATATTCGTAAAGATTCCATATCATTCACTTGAAATAACTTTCTTTTTTAACCGTATCACCACTGAAAAGAATTAATTAAAACAAGTGTTTTATAGTTTATATTATATGAAAAGAATAATTTATATATACATATTTGTTTTAATAAACAACTTTATAGCATTGAAGAATGACTTACTATTCTATGGAACAGTAATCGTAAATTCATTTCAAGAAAACAAAAACGAGCAGAAGACGGTAAAAATTGAAAGAAGAATGGAAAAAACAATGATTATAATTTGAAAAGGAATAATAGCATCATTACAAGATCAATGGCAGTTTTCTGCTGTTATGTGCGTAGGCAATACAGAAAACTGCCATTGATACATAACCTATAATAATCTCAGCATAAAAGCTCAACGAATATATTATTCATTT
>WYDF02053461.1:0-12018 GCA_009867245.2 Adranes taylori
GGTTTCCCCCGTATGGTCTTGGAAGATAAACCAAGGCTCGCGTGGGCAGGAGCGCGTCCCTGAAGTAGATCTATCATTAATTGGGAATATAGATGAGTATCTACCCGCTACCCAATCTACCTGTCCAGACAAAAGCTGAACGAATCTCACCTCACCACATTTGTTCACGTATCTAAAATATACGTGACAATATTAAAATTGATACCGCTAAAAGTTAAAATCTGTTTTGGTTGATATAATTTGTTGATTAATAAAGTAGTTAAAATTTCAACTTAAATTTTAAAATCCATATTACAATTAAGAGTTATATCAAAGGTCCGAGGAGTTTTGTTACCAACTTCAAGTCGGTGTATCTGTCAAACGGTATCTATCAGTCAAGCGCGTTGAAAATTTGAAAAATCACATTTCATTTTATTGTCGACAAAACATGCAACAACATTATTTTCTAACGCGCATATTTTTCATTTCTTCGATAATGGAATTGAAACGTAACAGAGTGATTGGCCTCTGAAAAACTTCCACCTGGTTGGAATAAAGTTCCACCAAGGTAGTCTGCTTTATCAACAGTCCGTGTAAAATTTGAAACTAAACAATGTAACAAAACATGTTACTTAGAAGATAACCCTTGTTCTGTGTTGTGATGTATAACACACGCGTTACCTATGTTTAATATGTATTCCGTATATGATGTGTATGACTGTTTATGCACGCTAATTGTGTGTGTATGTATATAGAAAGTATATGAGAGCGGTGTTTATGCTCTCCACTGTTACCTGTGTAAGAGACCGCATCGAGAAGAGAACAAAATAATATATTTGGCTGTTTATCGCTACTGCTAGGCTGACTGTTTACACTCTAACGTGCGAAGTGCCGATGAAATACAAATTTTGTGTTACAATAGCACACACGATGGAATAAATATCGAAATTTGCATAGAATTATGAGTGGAGACCGTATCAGGTAGTAAAAGACGTGTGATTGGCTACACAATAACCCGTATACGGAGCAAAAGTTGAGTGGCAGCTCAGGCTTATAAAAAGCGAGATTTTGAATAGAATAAGTTGCGATAGCAGAGCGACAGCCGGTGACCGTCGCCGAAAAAATAATGCGCCTAGTAAGCGATTTCATATATCGTATTGTAGCAAACCTTGTTATGAGACATAAATTAAATAGATTAAATAAATAAATTATGTAAAAGTAATGCACTGGGACAAAGCCAGTTATTAAATTTAAACGCATTTATAGTAAATAGAGCATTTATAGTTATAGAATTATTCATTCTGATTAAAAATGTAAATAATTAACTGATCATATGGATGGGTATCGTCGTTTAATGACATGACTACATTAATTGTTTAATTAATTAGTTAGATTAAGCAGGTAGTCTTCGAAAAATGTGTAGCAAATATGAGAGACTAACAAATCAGAAAAGATGTCGATGAACCGCGGGTAGATGGCCATTTCTGCTATAAGGTATTAAGCTTTATCAACACCCTTATTTTTCAGAACGTCGTTGTATATGCGTAACTGAATACACATCTACTCTGTATCTGAACCTATTACATCGAATAAATATTATTTTTATTAAATCTTCTATATATGTTTCAAGTATGACATATGTAAATAATTACTACCGCTGCCAGAGATAAGTACGTAATTCCGCGTATATTAAGTAAGGATAAGCAATGAACGCCCATCTAGTTACATGAATCAGAGAGACAGATCCCGCTTGTTTTACTCACCTGTGTGTTGAGTGAATGTTATGGCCGTTTAACTATGTGTTATAATATGCATGACTTATGCACGCGGGATATGGGTGTACGTGTGTATTTATTTGGACAGTCGCTTGCTATTATTACGTAGCGGGTAATATTGATAATAACTTGGCTGAGCACCATTCATTGGTATGCTATAAGATGCCGCATTACTGCTGCTACTACTACCGCTGCAGGTGGTTCATTGTTTCTATTGTAAGCTGGGAAAACCGCTAGAGTGGAGTTGTGTATTACGTTGACACAGATGGTAGGGATAATACCGAGATTTGTATGGAATTGTATGAGAGGACCCGTGGCACGTCGTGTGGATGGCTTTACACAACCCGTAGCACAGAGCAAAACTTGAACGAGACTCACGGCTTTAAAAGCGAGAGTTTTAAGCATATAAAATCAGTTCCCTTGCCAACTCGAGCAACCAGCCAAGGCAGCCATACGAGGGACAACGATCAGAGCGACAGTCACTGAGATAGTAACATATTTGCTGAGCGATTTTCTATATCATATACTAATTGTATTGGGTGCTCAAGAGACAATAACACTTACGTTCACGAGGGTGTTATTGTAACTGATAGTAATTTCCTTATCGTTCCATTCGCTAGAGTACATCCAACGCTAACGTACGTACACGGGGTTCAGGCTCAGGTTGAAGCAGAGTGTTATTGTAACTTGTAGTGATTTCCTAAGATTCCTGCCTTGCCCGATATACATGTGGTGCGTTATTAATACGCCGCTTTATTGTTATTTTATAATTGCTATTATACATATGTACTGTTTTATTTGCACCGCTTATCTCTATTAATAGAATCGCTTCTGTTTATTTGTTAACCGGCACAAAGGCTAAATTAATTTAATTTGACATTGATTCATTTGTTTATTATTGATTTTTAATGGAGCATTAATATTTTCTGTCACTGTTTCTCTATTTATATTGTCTATGAAGAACAATAGACGGTATTGTTAAATAATTAATGATGTTTCACTCATTAGCATTAACTTTATTATAGCTGCTGACAAGAAAACGAATCTTGGACATCTCACAAGACTCGCAGCTTCATCTGCCCTCAGTAAGCCACTGAGGACTGGAGGGAAAACAATATCAGTTCCAGCGTGCGATCTCACGTTAAATGGATCCGGCGACCGAGGATATATTTCCGAAGGCCATTTCATTCTGTAAATAATAAGATAATTGTTTGCGCCATTCTGTGACAAGTCGCTAAGTCTCCCCATTAGAAGCGTCGCAGAGGGTAGTCTGACACAGTATATGGATTTCTCCGTTTGGAGTATATTAGAGGTAACGGCACATTTGTATAGTGTGCAACTCATTCATTTGCAGTGTGCAACTCGTGCAGGTCATAATAAAATAAAAGGAAAGCACATCGAACATTGAATTAAAATTCATTGAATCTATGTTTAGTACTATGAATTTTGAATAAAGTTTTTAAAAAATATAGAAGTTACGCCGTTTAGAATCGGTAACAGAACTTCCCTCGGACCCTGTATATTCATTCATACATAATTATATGCAATTATATTATAAGCATTAATGAAATCATTATATTAAAATTAAGCATTACATAACTTTTGTTTTGTGTCACTCTTTGTAAATCTTTATCAATAACCTGATCTGGGATTTATTATAATATAGACATTTTTAAAATTAATGAAAAACTTATTGCTACACTGCTACATATACTTTGAATTCAATATTATCACCGAATATTGCTTTAAGCTCCTCAAACCATTTTTACTCATTGCCTAACAGCTGATGCAAGCAAGTCAAATCAGATCAACCCTCTCACACCGAATACACCCTCTTTTGTTTCGATGAGATCCCTTTTTTGCGCTCATTACATTTGTACCTCTTCATAAATTCACCCTCGTTCAATACGTAATAATGCTATCTAAAAGTCCACTATCCACAGACAACCCTTTCATTTTAGCCTGAATTTCGGTTCGGTATAACGCACTCTACTCTAAAAACATTACTGGTCAATTTTAACAGATTTATTTATGAGTTCCTTTTTATCTTTTAAGGACCGATGTAAACACAAAAAACTTTTTATAGATTATATAAAAAATGTAATTATGAAATCTTCAATATGGAAATTTTTAATTAAAAAATACATTTGAAAACTCACGGCAAAAATTCGGGAAAAAGGGCACTGCAAAAAAGGCAAAAATTTAAAACAATCATAATTCATAATGAATGCTATCACACACCGAGTGACTGTAACACTCATGAAAACCACATTTCATTCATAATTCATAATATACTGAATCAATGATAATAAAGTAATACTTCTTTCCTTCTATTTCCTTGCAGACTATCGAGCAAATTAGTGTACTGCTCTGCCTCCTTGATTCTTTTCTAGGAGGATGCAGTCGTATTTTCTTTACTACATCAAAACGAGACAGTAAATTAGCATAACATTGGCCAGTTATTGTCTATAAAAATTAGGCCTTGGGAATCCCAAAAAACCGTGGCATTAACCTTATTAGCTCAAAAAACAATTTTTACCGCTTTGGGAGAACTTTCATCGGGAGAGGTCCATTATTTTGATTCTGATTTACTTCTGGCGTACCGAAGTTTCATCCAAGGTGACATATCAACATACGGTGACATTTTTATGTAATTTTTTCACCATCAATTATAATTTTAAAAAGATAATATCTCACAGCTTGTACTTACATTTTTTTATATATTAAATAACCAAAATGTACTTAGTTTTAAAGTAGATTTAAAGAAAATTGTTCATAAAAGATTATACAACTCGTTTAAAAATACAAGTATGCACTTAGACTAGTCCTTTATACAACAAATGTGTATGACAAAGTTTATTACGTACTTGTATCATTTTTATTTATAATTAAAAAGCCCTCAGGGCCTAGGAGGCTAAAACGCCCACCACGTGCGACCGCTCTAAAAAAAAGCTCGAGTCCGCCCGCCCGTTTTATCATTCCGACCATCAGGATCCGTAAATTGAGAGTGTCTAACTTATTAGCCTTCGAGCCTTGTATTCAAAATGTACTTAGTTTCAAAGTACATATAAAGAAAATTGTTCATAGAAGATTATACAACTACGTTTAAAAATACAAGTAAGCACTTACACTAGTCCTTTATAAAACAAATGTGCATGACAAAGTTAATTACGTACTTGGATAGTTTTAGAGCGTGCCCTAAGATTTTTATTTATAATTTAAAATCCCTAAGGGCCTAGGAGGCTAAAACGCCCAGCACGTGCGTCCGCTCTAAAAAAAAGCTCGAGCCCGCCCGCCCGTTTTATCATTCCCACCATCAGGATCCGTAAATTGAGAGTGTCTAACTTATTAGCCTTCGAGCCTTGTATTCAAAATGTACTTAGTTTTAAAGTAGATTATAAGAAATTTGTTCATAAAAGATTATACAACTCGTTTAAAAATACAAATATGCACTTAGACTAGTCCTTTATACAACAAATGTGCATGACAAAGTTTATTACGTACTTGTATCATCTTTATTTATAATTAAAAAGCCCTCCGGGCATATGGGGCTAAAACGCACAGCACGTGCGTCCGCTCTAGATCCATTTACAAGGATAGCTAAGAATTTGGGGTAAACAAAAAGATGCTGGCATTTTTAATCTGTGTAGAAATGAATCTAAAGCAGTAATTTCAATTCTAAACAGCGAACATTAAAAAAATATGTTCCAAAGAACCCCTTGAAACACAAATGCAATTTGGAGAGCCTGAAATCTTTAGTCTAAATTCATTCTCTCGAGACAAGGCATGACCCATCCTAAGTCTACTTATGGTGGAGACTGTACCCTTTTAATGGCATTAAACTTAACAAACCAAGGAACTTTATCAATGGAGGAGCAAATGTTATGAAAATAATGTCCTTGTAAAATTGCTTATATGGACAGAAGGATTAACTAAAAGATCTACAAGTTGTGCTACGTGACCATCCGTCGCCAATATATCGGCTCTTTCATTACCATAAATCCTTTTATGTCCCGGAATCCACCAGAGCTTAATATTAATACCATTATTTAGAGCACGGAAAAGAAGTACTCTAATTACTAATATGGTATAAAGTGACTTACTAGAGGAGCTATAATCTTCTATAGAATTAAGCACTCTAAGAAAATCCGAGAAAATAACTGTAGTATTGATTTAATGAGACCTTATGCACTTAATGACAGTAAGAATCGCAAACACATTTGCATAGAAGATAGAAGCAAAATATCAAAATTAGAATTATAAACGCCAAACGCCACGGACAGAAGTTCATGATTGAGCGAACTATCCGTATTAAATTCCAAATGTTGATGAAATATATTTCTTGCATAAAAGTTCAATTCTAAGATATATTGAAGGAATATAGCATTCTACCTGCATAGCTGGTACCGGAGTGGATTTCATAAACCCAACGCGATACGTAGACGTCTATTTTGAATTGTATAAATTTTCTGTCATAATGAATTAGAACAGTCAAAATATATAGTGACCCATATTGTGGTTAGAGCCTTTAGGATGTTAGTTCTCTTATCACATATTGATACAACATAATCCGCATATGAGGAAAAGGAGAAATTGGAATCAAAGCATACGCCTAAATATTTGTATTTACTAACTTCAGAGATTGGGATATTATTATACAGGATTTGAACCAAATCACTATTTATCTTATTGCTGGAAGTCACCAGGGCACAACTACTGAAAGATAAGAATGAACCGATATTAGTAAGTCGTAAAGTTAGTTTGATAAAAGAATTTTGGAGACCATTCGCTTAGTACGTTGAACTATGCCAGGATTTACGCCAGTGTAGGAAATATACATATCATCAGCATATTAAGCGAAATTAATCACACTAGGTAAACTTTGACATGTCAATACTCTGCACCTCTATGGTAAACTACTCTACTACGGTAAACTACTATACATGTCAGGGTATTAAATAAGATAGGGGAGAGGCTTGACCCCTGTGGAAGTCTAAAGCAAAAGTACCTGGACTGCAAAAAAACCTTTAATATATATATCTTTTTAAACCCTATTAATTTATATATGTTTTGAATAAAAGGAAGAGGAACCCCAAGGGCAATTAATAACTCACATAAAATAAAAGGGCTGACATCATCATATGCGTGCTTAATATCTAAAAACAAACAAGCGTGTTAACGCCGATTTGGCCTGACAATATAATGATGTTAAACAATCCAGCGTCTTCTCACCTTTTCTAAAGCCAATTTGCGTAACTGGTAGAATCTTATGATACTCCATCCACCAGTCCAATCTCTTTTTAAGAATATGCTCAGCAATTTTTCGAACCGTGGTGAGTAATGCAATCGGCCTATAGCTATCCACATCATTGGGATCAGATTAGGTTTAAGCATAGGAATAATATCCATTTCTAACCAGGGACATCAGAACCTTTTCGAAGAAGATTGAAGAAATTAAGAAGCCAATCCATAAACTTGGGGGTGAGATTTTTTAAAAACGAATAAAATCCTTTTGCCCGGAGCAGAATCATTGACATTCTGAAGAACAGTCAATAACTCATTTTCTCTAATTGGCAATATTAAAAAATGATCCTCCATGAAAGAAGGGGCACAATTGAAATTAATACATTCAGAAGAACAATAAGACGGAGCTAATATATCTAGTAGGGGAGATATACAAGAAGATGCAAACACGTTAATTTATTACTTGTAAACACACCTCTAAACCTCTTAAAAGAATTCCACAATTCACCAACAGAAGATTCTCTATTAAGATTTTCACAAAAAGGCACAAACGATTATTTTTTTTCGCTGAAGGTTTCACAAGCAAGTGCTAAACAATATTTTAGATGCAAATAAGTTTCATTGCATGATTTCTTTTATATGACTTATGCGCTCTATTTGTTTGAGAACTTAATTTTCTACATTCAACATCCCACCATCTACAAAGAGGTCTATAATTTATGGGTATTATAACCGGCGTACTTGTTCTTAAGACCGACGTAATGTGGTCAGAAAGAAGAATAAGCAAAATCCTCAGGTAATTCAGTCCGATCCAAACTATCCCTAAACTCATCCCACCTAGTCCTTTTAAAGTATAGACGGATTACCGGGATGGGAGAACTACTCTGTATTTGGAGAATGGGAGTGGAATAGTATTGAATAATTGGAAAATGATCACTGCCAAAACTGTCATCTAAAATACGACGCAACCCTGTGCTAGATTAGTTAGGTTAGATCTATGGTATTTCAAGTGATAAAATAAACGTAAGAGGTTTTTTAAACATAATTTGGAATATAAATTCAAATCCTTAGAGATTACAAAACCTAAAGATTATAAATAACTATTGCTTATAACATTTGTAACAAAGCAAGTTACTTAAAATAATTAGGAACAAATTAACAGATTACATAAATAAAATATACGGAACCGATCCTGGAAAGACAAATATTAAGTTTCAATGTAGAATTCTATTCAGATACGATCGCGCATCGCCTGCTTACCATATATTGAATAACACAGATCCATTGTCGTTTGCTGTGTTGAATTGTGTGTGTTACACACACATTACCTATGTTTAAGCGTATGTACGCTGAACTGTGTATCATATATACGTATATAGAAAGTAGGAAAATTGTATTAGCGCTATGGCGCGCGTTATATGCTAGCGCCACCCTATCTAATGAATTATATGTGCTGCACGCTCACTTCACTAAGGTACCGAATTGCTGTTACCAAAGCAGGATCGTAATTTGTTTGCTTTATAACAACTATACGTTTTTATATTTTGTTCTATTTTGTGACACAAAAATGCTCGTGCATGAGATTGTACAAGTTTGGGTAAGAATTCACTGTTCTCAATTATAATAAAGTACTTAAACACTATAATGATGTACGCAATAACATGTTTAAAATGTTTGGTTTCTTGTTCTGATATTTATAACGTCAAATATATGCTTCTGCTCGCGATTTTGTCCATCGCGGCTGCTCCATACCATTTCCATAGCAAAATAGCAAGTAAAAATTTGCGAACAAAAAGTAATTCAATATTTGATATTCAATGATTCTTCCGATTGTGACATGGCTCTTCTAGTACCTCTTCATGGCGTGGGTGGAATTAAATGATTGAATGAAGAAGTTTTAACGCACATATTGTAGCTATATACGGTCCAATAATTTGGCGAAGATGGAGGAATGAATTATCTAAGATAGGACGAAAATGTTATGATGTAGAAAATTAATTTGTGATGATGACATATTTATTCGCTGTCGCCAAAGTAGTATCGGATCACGCGTCAGTTATGTTCTTCTCGCGTTACTTTATAGAGCCATTCCTTGGGGGTAATGACACATCGCCTGGAACTGTCGGTGGAAGCGGGGATCCGGAGAGTGTTGTAGATTCTACTTCTTGCTGCTTTATTGGAGTGATTGGTGCAGGTATGCTTGTCAGCATAGAGACGTAGCTTGATCGGTCTTTCTGGGGTTTGATCTCTGGCATTACTGTTGGTATCTGCTTGACGTTTCGCGCCCCTCTTCGTCTGCTGTCATCCCCCTCTTTTCTTCATTAAAGATGTAGATACACGAAAATGGTATGAAAGATTGATAAGAGAGAAGAATTTAAGATTATATGATAGTGTCGAGAAATAGGAAGATTCAACCGAAAATTAAATTATGTAGTTTAAGTATACTCGAATGTAATTGAATTTAATTCGGTTTAAAATAAAATTATATAAGCAATTTGTTGAAGGCACTTAGAACAAATCAGATTCCGGAGTGTGACTTCTCGCTGTATAAGAATATGTTTGATCTTTTGATGGTGGCTTAAGCAAGCAGGGGCCTGTGATTTCTCACTCGTCGACAGCGAGTCTAAGACTCAAAATGCGTCGTCTGTGTTTGATAGCTTCAGTAACTCCGTTTTATGTGAATTTTCTGGGAAGAAGGTGCTTCTGATGGGTACCTGAGCCATGGCATTCTTTGGCGTTGGCCGCAAAAAGGATGTAGCTTGAATGAAACTTCTGCTAGAAAATTTTAGGTAGGTTCAAATTTCGCCCAATAGAAAATCTCTTCCTGACCGTTAAGAAATTTAAGGATTAAAATTGCTCTATTTTGTTGGCGAAAGCATAAGTGGTGGAATGTGTAAGCGGTAGTAATAGCAGCCCTACTACACCAAAAACATAGAACCATTCCATTCAAAACACCTTCTGATAAAATACATTGAACTGACATCCAATCAAATTCGACGAAAGGTGCAAAGTGTAAAGGTTTACCTAAAATAGGTGGAGGAAAAAGTTCTTTAGTTTTCTCCTTGTAAAGAACATAAATCGTCAAAAGAAATACGTTAACTTAAAGTAATAAAATTACAAAAAAGTCGTTATGATATTAAAATTAGCATTAATATATTGTATTAACAAGTAACGGACGCCGCTTGTTGCTTTTCGGCTAAGTGTTTATTTTTTATTTTTTTTTATAAACATACGATGACATTTATGTATTATATTTTTCTATGCGAGCCGGTTTTTTGTTCGATAACTTTCTCACGTTTGTTATCAGAATCTGGATGTTATTTTAAACGTGTTAAAAAAGTCTTTATTATATGAACTTGTATTTATTATTTGGTTACTAAATTGATTTATTAACTGGCATGTTATATTCGTTTTAACAATCAAATTAGATTAGGCAATTTACATATATTATATTAGCGGATTACTCATTGTATTGATGATTTATTAAGGAATTGCTTATTGCAATTTTTAATTAAATAATTAATAAAAATCTGATATCAACTACATTCTGTGGATATCATGCGAGATCATCTCGTCGAGATGAGAATTATATGGGCTGACTCATTCGTCGCTATCTGTTGCCTAACTGACTGCGTATACTGTAACGTATGAATGTCGCCGGGTAAACAATTATGGCTAAGCGATTGCTATCGCACAGGGTGGAATTACGCCGAAGGCTTGTGGCTTATAAATACCCAGATTAATATAAAAATTTAGCAGCCAGCAGTAGCAACAGCCAGCAGTCAAGTGGATTCCTAGGATTCCTACCTGCTCCGTTGATCATATCGTTGATCATATGCTCCGTTGATCGGGGGTATATACATTTACCCCCGCATTCCCACTGAATTATTAACTATTTGTACATGCTTTCCGCATTATTAATGTTTTATTATCATTATCACCATAGATTTGTACTGCTTTACATGCACCGCTTTTATTTTGTTTTGTTTGTCATATAGAACCGCCATTGTTGCGATATTGATTTAAATTTATATTTATTCATTGACATTTAATTGCGCATTTATATTTCTTTCTTTGTTTATATTGTCTAAGAAGACCAATAGATTTTATTTTGTAAAATCGTTAATGCTGTTACAAAATTGGCAGTTAGAATCTTTTCAGCTGCCCAAAAGAACACGAACACCTGGACTACTCACGTACTCCTAACTACCCGTGCTCTCAATAGCCCACTGAGGACTAGTGGAACAAAAAGAGCCGGTCCCACGTGCGGTCTCACATTAAACTGACCCGGCGCCCAAGAATATATATTTTTGTCACTGACCCGGAGTCTGTCACACATTGTAATATTATAACTGGGTTGCAATCTATCAAAAACTTAGATATCACGGGACAAACAGAAAGTGATAAGTTACCAAGAATTTCTTCAAAACAAAATGGTCCGTCAAATTATTATTAGCCCTAAGATCCAGTCCAAATTTTAGACTGAGTTCCAAACATAAAACACCCAAAGAAAAGATGATTTAAGATCCAGTCCGGCGACAATCACGTGAAGCATTATTCCTTGTACCAAATCTAACAAGGTGAACCGGATAACAAGCGTGCCCAACTCTAAGCCTGCATATATCGTGAATTTCGTAAAGATATCGTGAATCTTGAAGAAATATTTATCGTTTCAAACCAAAGTTTCAATCTAACTCGCGGTTGTATTTAAACTAGTCGCCTACATTTATGGCACTCAATTACTCTTAACTCAGCCATCCGTATACACCTCCAAAAAATTGGGATAACATTTTGATTTTAAAATATCAAATTTTATTTCATTTTATTAACATAAAAAAAATCCCTCAATACTTAGGTAAAGTATCGTAACAAAAATTAACCTTCATAGGAATCAAATACCTATAACAATTTAATAAAGGAGAAAGGGACCTATTTCTATAATGAGGATAATTAAAGCTTAACTGAAACAGTTCATCAATTTGACGCAGAACAGGAGAGTTCAACCGCACTAAAGGGTATA
>WYDF02053472.1:6872-25355 GCA_009867245.2 Adranes taylori
TAAATAAATAAACCGAAACTATATTTTCATGAACAAAAGAATGCCGAATTATGAAATTTACGTGTAAAACTATATTACTGACAGACTGAATGCATTGATAAAATGTATTTTTAAAACTATAATTAAATGCATCGAATATAAAGTTATTTTGAATTGTGAGTGAACTGAGTTAGTACAGTAACTATATCGTTTTAATCGATTGACAAATAATATTACTCAATTGATATTCAAAGTTTGCTTTAATTAGGAAAGCAAAGACGTCCGCGACTTAGAGATTTCTAAGAAACATATCGAGATGCTCCTTAAAGCAACTCCGTATATTAAATTCCTTTAATATTAAAACTTATACAAACTCTGACGACAATTAAGTCGTGGTATCGCATATTTAAACAAAGATTATGCAAACGCAAGTTATTAATGGAAGTATACGTTCATATCTGTGCTTTTCGTGCTTTTGTACACAGCACCGTATTTAGAAATGTTTAATATTTGATATTGAAAATTCTAGGTGTATTCATAAAATTTTAAATTTGTCTTATTATTACATATTCTATAGTATATGAAACATTTAATACATTTAATATTATACATTTAATATTAACATTTAATATTAGTTTAAACATTTAATATTAACTTAAACTAATTATATGATTTGTAATTAGAGTTTCTGGGAAAATCAGTAATCAAAAGATGTTAGGGACGTCATTTTGGAGACTTTCAAAGCGAACCTTCTACTACTAGTAGAGAATCCTGTATACGGTAGACCCACCAACTCGCCGAGTCCTTATCTCAACTCGTTCTAAACGTAATCTGTGACGTCACGCCTATCATAAATAATTTAAGTGTTTGACAGATGTCATTTGAAAATACAATATTGCGGCTAACGGAGCATTTCGGGCTTCCGATTTGAGCGCGAAATTTGAATTTGAAATCCGCATACCACCGGGAATAAAAGTAACTAGATTTGTAACTAGATAATTTAAAAGTAACCAGATACAAAACAGTAACTAGATATTACTAGGGCACTATAAAAATAATTGTTTAACAAAATTTACCAGGGTTGTAACATTTTTTTTTGTCATTCATTGAATTTTGACAGTTGGGGCGTAAAAAATCCAATATGACGGTTGACAGCGCATTTCCGGATTGAGGTTTGGCGGAAAATTTAAATTTGATATCTCCACGACAGGGAATTCCCGATCTCCATTGCGGACATACTATATTCGAAATTAACTATGTTGGAAATGCGAAATTTGAGTTGAGTGCATGCGCAATTTTAATTATATAAGGAATTATATAATTATGTAATTATATAAGGAATTATATAATAAAGAGTAATGTAGTTATTTAATCTATTTTATATATATGGTAACATTTATTATTTTCTATTTAGAGCACTAATATTTATATGCTCTTAAGGAATCTGTTGATGGAAATGAATCAATATTTAAGTTAATATAATTATTAAAAGTAGGTTGAGAAATTTATTTATTAAGTAGGTTGAGAAATTTATAAATCTATTATTTATAGGCTTTCTTAACAATAAACAGAGCAGTTTCGCCATTTAAACAAAAATTGTTTGATCTGTATGATTCTGCATAAGTGTCATCAGATGATGAAAATGTAGTAATATAGCTAAAAGCGATACGTTATATCAGTTTAAGAACAATGATCAACATCTAAAATAAAATAAGCTCTATGAAAAAATTCAATTAGGCCTTGAATTTAATTAACTATGAGTTCTAAGCTCAAAAATGCGGTTGTTGTCGGCAATATTGTCACGGGGTAGATTTGTCGTACAGTTCTTTCTTTCTAAAATTTATTTATTCAGGAAATAATTTGATTCAAAATTTGATTAATAATTTGATTAATAATTAAAAAAAAATTGATTTATAAATTAAATGAAATTATTTTTCATTAAATTTTTTAAAGGAAAATAAAATTTAAAACGATTCAATTTTGACATTTCGACAATCATTAAAAGATGTTTTTAGAACGTATAGAATGTTTTCCTATTTCATTAGCGCATGAAATACACCATGTAACAATACTCGAACTAAATACTCCTTTATATTTAATAATACTCATTATACTCCATAATACTCAATTATCAATTAAAACCCCAATAATATTCCCCAATAAGACTAACGATTGAAATTCTTCCAATAAAGACGGTGTAACGGTTGGATTGTTTTCATATTTGGGTACACCTATTTTCCTGAAAATGATTCTTCCGCTGGTCTACACTTGCACAATTATTATCAATTTTGGGCAACTTGTTCCAGATGTTCTATGGATATGGATATTGGAAACTTGGTTCAATTTTTTAACACTAAATGACCGAGTTCTATGTTTCTATCCAGGTAAGAGTAGATGCATATTTGGCATTCGGTGGAAGCCGCCTTCAATACTCTGCTTTGTAAATAGCATCATTGCATCGGATTATGTGTCTATCGCTTAACTATTACACCTAATATTTAAATCAATTAGAAAATCTTTATTTGTGTTTTATACGTATAAAACACAAATGAAGAAATTCAAATAAATTTAACACAATTCAGGTGGTGTATCAGTTAAGCGCTGGATTCATAATCCAATGCAATGATGCTATTTACAAAGCAGAGAGTACTGAAACGGCTTCTACCGAATGCCAGAAATGCATCTTCTCTTACCTGGTCTTTTTTGAGTCACTGTGAATCTCCTAAATGTCTATAAGGAGTTTTTGAATAAATTAACACACCTCATGGTTCACCGACATTTTACTCAGTCTAACATCCTAGGGTTAATCTAGTTGCTCCTTTGATGATGTCATAAAATCCCTGCGTTCTGTTTGGTCTACGTGATCAATGCGTCTTTTTGATTGGCTGTGGGAATGATGACATCATCAAAATTAGCCAATAAGAGAGCAGTGAGCAGTGCCCCCCCCTCTAACGGTTTTCTCCACCCACTACTAGTCCAACACTAACACATACAAAGCAATTGTTTGAGGTTATGTGTGCTTAAGTATTACATAATACTGGTTAGATATTGCGCAATATAATCTAATTATTGCGGAATCCCCAAACAAAAAAGTCAATGTTTGTAAACAAAAAGACAAGTTGTCGATTTGTTTGTAAACAAAAAAGCAAGTGGTGGATTTGTTTGTAAAAAACGTACGTGATGTAGCTCTGCCCCAGGTCTCGCGCGTAAAAATTCAAATTTGAATTCAAATTACTAAGGGTTTTTAACGAAATAATCAATGGAAACTCCCCTAATTCCAAGACTTTTAAGTCCTATATGGCCGCCAGATCGATGAGCTGATAAATTGAGGTTATGTATTACGCAATGTCGGTAAGATATTACGCAATCCAAGATGGTCACCAACCCAATCAGCTGATGATTGTGTCTCGTGCGCAGTATATTCAATTAGATACTGTCACAAATTGCTATATTTGTTGCAAACTCCTGAGGGATAAACGCATGGCTGTCTATTAGCACCTAACTGGTGAGTTTAGAGGGACAAGCTATCCTTCTTGTAATTTAAATTATCACGTAGCTAAATTTATTTCCATCCTTTTCCATAACATTTTCCATGATGCACATCTCTTTATTAAAAATTTTGCTTCTGAAGAGGAAGATATAGAATGTATTGCCCAGACCAAGGAAAGATACATTTCTTTTGGCAAGAATATTATTCAAGCGCCATATTTATTTCTGGCTATATTTGATGTGAGCAAATATACTGATAAATATGGCCGTGAACGTCGAATTTCTTTTAAATTACGTTATGTAGACTCTTTTAGATTGATGGCAGGCTCATTGAACAACTTGCTAGAAACCTTAAACCCGTCCAATACGCGTCAATACCTTATCCATATGCATCAATACTTTCCCGATGATTTTAAATTTAATGTAGTTAAATGCAAGGGAGTATTGCCCTACCAGTATATGGACTCTTTTACAAAATTAGATGACACTCAGCTACCTGATAAAGAATTATTTTACAACTATATGACGAAACTATTATTATTGATGAAGAGTATTACGTCTGACGAGACACGTCTGAAATACCTTTGATATTGCAAGATTGGGTCAATCTGATTTATATTTGCAAACTGCTATTAGCCTGATCTCTTGCTATTAGCCGATATCTTTGAGATTTTTCGATGTGCGTATCATAAAACTTACAACTTGGGTCCTGCCCAATATTATACGGCATCAGGTTTAAGCTGTCCATTTCACTAGACACTAGAAAATCTTGTTCCACCTCCTTCAAAATTCAAACAGATTAAATTAATTGCAAATTTAATGAATGAAGAAAAATATATTGTGCATTATCGCATATTACAAGATGTTGTTGACAATGGTCTCAAAATTACAGACTTCATCGCATTTTTGAATTTAATAAATCACGCTGGCTTAAAGAATACATACAATTGAACAGGGACTTACATACTAGAGCGACAAATGACTTTGAGAAAGACTTTTACAAGCTTTTCAATAATTCTGTGTATGGTAAATGTATGGATAATGTGGATAAAAGAAAGGATATTAAACTAGTATCACACTGGAATGACTTGGGTACTCGAACTGTACAAACACTTGATGGGGTCATAAATGGGGGACACTATAGGACAATAAAGACATCCCATCAAACGAGTCAACCGAGTAATCATGACATGTAGATCGGGATAGTTCAGGTACATAGCTGCACATGTACATTTATATTTTTATATAAATTTTTAATTCCCTATACTATTTTTCAAAAAACTATGTTAATATTAATAATTTTCTTTTATTTCCCAGCATTGTATATAAATTTTCATTAATGTTAATCATCCACGTAGCCTAAGATCATTCATATAAATTTGTACATCTGTATTAGTCATATGCAATTAACCACGTACGCTAAAAATCAACGTTCACTATAGAATTATAACGAATTTTAATCACATTGGCTGTATAATATATGAGCAGATAATACCGAATCGCTTAATCAATCACATATTCAATGACTGTCACATATTCAATGACTGTCACATATTCATCACATGATCAATCAGATAAAATGATCAATCACATATTCATCACATGATACTGATATTAAATATTTCGCCGCTAGAAATGTTGACATCATTAGAATAGATCAATCACGAAATTAACACTTAGTTAGAAAGACCAACTGATAAGAAGAGAAAGTCATACAATCATTACTTGTCTTACACAAATATCTGGATGCAAAGGGGGTCATAATTTGTGACCACCTTCAATTTGTTCTATGCTGTAGTAGATCTTATATATTACGTCATTAGAAAGGTCAACTGATATGAAGAAGAGTTGATCACACAATCATCATTTGATATTTATGAGATTGTAAGATGGAATATGCTGTAGCCGATATTATACAATACATCGTTTGAACATACTATCAAGAAATATAAAGAGGACTTGTATGTAGCAATAATCAATCCAATATTACAATTTGAAAAAGCAATATAAATTATTTGATCAGAATACTGCATCGATTAGACACAAAATAATCAATCCAACATTGCAATTAGAAGAAGCAATTTAAATTTTTAGCGCAGAATACTTGCCTCAATAAAAACAAAAATATGAAGAAATTTCATTTTCTGGACAAGTCAAAATAAAATAATTATATAATCATCACATGATATTTAAAACAATCCAAGGTCAAGCATGCGGTAGCCGATCTTATATATTACATTGTTTGAAAATACTATTAAGCAATATAAAGTTGACTTGTATGTATCAACAATCAATCCAACATTACAATTACAAGAAGCAATATAAATTTCTGGTTCAAAGAAACTGACCTTCCTCAATGAAAGTATACTTCATTAAAATCAGTTCAAAATACCGCATCGATTAGACACTAAATAATCAATCCAACATTACAATTAAAAATTATCCAACACTAATTTAATAGTAAACGATGACGTTTTGTTTTCAATTTATTCGTAAATACGTAATATTTTTACAACTATACTAACAACGACATCTATGAATAAAAAATATATTAGATACTTAGAAAATATGGTACCCTAGATAGGTTCCCTAGATTATAGGGGCCTTTAATTCTCTTATCAGTACCACACAGATATTATGTATGATAAAAATTGAAAATATGCAATAATCAGATTTATTTATTCTTGGAATTTTGTACATATAATGGCATCTATGAATAAAAATCTAAATTAAATATTTGTAAATGGAACATACACCGCTTTCTGTGCGCGAGAAAAATAAATTAAATTAAAGTTTTCTATAAAATATATTGAACCGATTTTAATGAAGTATAATTTCATTGAGGAAGGTCAGTTTCTCAAATTGTGGTAGGGGAGTAAATTGTTAAAGTAGGGGAGCACTGCTAACGATCTTGATAAAACCTTGATAACGATCTCGTTTCCTAATATTAGAAACTGACAATTTTCCTAATATTAGAATTCTCTTATCAGTATCGCGTGTCGAGTTATGCTCGTACCATCTTCGTCTATCTTCAAGTTTGTATATTATCCTCTATCTCTGTCTAACTTCAAGTTCATAGTATCCGTGTATGGTTAGAAAGATTAACACTAGAATGCTATGCGTGAGTAAAATGCCATTAATAAAATCATTTCGTATATCTGCAAGTCATCTTGAGTTGTGAAATGTCTAACAATTATAGCGTAATGCATGACCTCAAATAATCAGCTGATTGGGTTGTTGGCCGTCTTAGATTGAGCAATAGCTTACCAAAATTGGTCTGGCGGCCATATTGGATTTAACATTCTTGAAATTTTGCGATTTTCCATTGCCTTTTTCATTAAAAACACGCGTTAGAAATTTGAATTCAAATTTGAATTTTTACCCTGAGGTGGAGCTACATCACTTGCTTTTTGTTTAGAAACAAAACGACCACGTCCTTTTTTGTTTACAAACAAATCGACCACGTGCTTTTTGTTTACAAACATTGATGTCACTCGACTTTTTGTTTAGGTAAGTATCTAACAGTATTATGTAATACTTTAGCAAACATAACCTCAAGCAACTGCTTTGTATGTGTTAGTGTTAGTGGGTTAGAGATAGTGAGTAGTATTGGGGAGCATTGGTTGATTTTGATGACGTCATCATTTCAACGTCATCATAACATATTAACACTAAATGCTAGACTGAGTAAAATGCCGGTGATCCTTTCTACTCTGGATCTTTCAGCTTTCATTTAACAAAACGTATGACTTACTGGAAGTCGTACGTTGTATTATATTTTGCATAAAACAAAAGTTGATCTATTTAGTTTTAGCTGTCACTTTTTAACTTGTTTATTAAATTCAATTAGCACTATAGTTATTCAATTAACACAATAGCTGTCGACGCTATACATCGCCTACCAATGAATCCCTCGAGTCCCATATTTAATTACGGGTTGCCGCGCACTGTCTTTTCTCTCACTTTTAGAAAATATCTAACAGTGCTTCGCATTGTTAGTTATTTGTGATCAGTTTGAACCCCTCCCAAAATTATAATTTGGACCCGCCACTAATGACAATATTTATTAAATTACAGAAGCACCGTCATATAGATCTCATAGAACGCAAAATAGTTTTTTCTTTAACTTTAATTAGCTTACGAATGTCACTAGGAAAACAATAGTTTAGGTATTACATGTAATGTATGTAGAAAATCGGTTGCCATGACGACAAACGGTAAAGTATATTAATAAAGGTCATATTTTTGGAACTATATGAGTTAGATCCATCATATATGGTATTATTATATAGAGAATCGCAAGGGCTATCAAAGGGTTGTTCAGTGTATTCAATTGTTCGCCTGGGCTAAATTGAGTCAATTGGTCTTACATAAGTTGCCGAAGTTTCATTTTGCCAACATTCATAGGAATCGAGATAATTAGGGTAGTCCACTTTTATTTCAAGGTCACATTACTCTCAAGATTGCGTTGCGATTTTTTTTATATTTTACATATCCTTTCAATATTAAAAGAAATTTAATCAAAATTCTTCGTCTAGTGTCTGAGAAAAAGGACCGCAGAGTTTGCAAAACAAAATACACCCTGTATATATGGAAAATTGTGCATTTAAAAAAAAATTGCGTATTAACGGATTGCAGTAATTTCAATTCAAGAAACACGTACTAAGGTGAAATAGAAAAACATACCAAAACATGAATTCTATATCTTTCATATACCTATACGTATTACATACGTATATGGTATATGAAAGATAAAAATTAATTTTGGGTTTTCTAAACTCAATTGAATAACAAAGCAAGTTTATATTTTAGGTGTAAATTAAAATATTAATATGGTGCCACATTCTAAAAGAATAAAGAGAAGTAGAAAAATTGTCACTATAGGTCACTAGAAGTCACTAATTTATTTTTCACATTAGGGAAAGTAACGGAGTTGTTCAGACTGTAAGTTTAGGACAATAAGAAGTAAGACTTACTAATTCCATGAGTGCCTATTTTAAAAGCTCAATGTGTAATAGGTTATTATAGCCTCGTATATTACAACGGCTAGTCAGGATATGTCGGAAATAGCTATGAAAAATACATTTGACTCCCAAATAAATGGCTTAAAATATTTCGGCTCGAAATATTCACCGTTACATTCTATGTACTTTTGCATACTTTCGAACCAATCACTGAAACATTTATTCCAGTCGCAAGTCAACTCGTTGCTAGCGATACTGCTTCGATGAGGATGTCTCGTCGGTGCGATTGATTTACTAGTGAAGTTGATTGGTCGACGATTCGTCGGTTTACCATTCCGATTGACTCGTCAATACGGTTGATATATTGATCTTCGCCTTCTCCCCTTGGCGTCGGGGTTCTTCTCCAGGTTTCTCGAAGACACGATTAAAGGATATTGGAGGGAGAACTAGAAAATATATGAATACGAGAAAAAACATAAAGAAGGTAATATTTTTTTACTAGCATAGAAATTTTATTACTGACTTTATGAGACTTTGATTTAATTTTGTAGGTGAAAAATTAAATAGGGTCTGCGTTGGCGACGCTTTACTTAGAGATGACTAATTATATTCATGTGTGCAAAAATGCTCACTTTGGACACGAATATTTAGTCATTTATTCTTTAGAGTATTATGCTGATAATGAGCGAAATGCTTACTAGAAGTTACCAGAACAAGACCCAGAATGCGCCTTGTCGAAATTGGCTTGGATCTGGCTTTTTATTTTAAAACAGAGATTGTTGGCATTCGGCTCGCCGAGACAATGACCGCAGGTTCAATACCCTATTAAGAGCTTGTGTATTCGAATTTGAAATCGCTAGGAGCGAAATACCATAAAAACAAAATCGAGCACCAAGATCCGTTGTCATCAGAGAGACAAAACTTATTTCTCTCTTTTGTTGTGTACCAATTTTTTGCTTATATTCTACAATGATGAAAGGTCACAAGAAATGCGAAACCATCTTGCACGGACGAGCGGCTATAAATTATCTTAATCCTTTCTGATAGATATTTTTGTACGATTTGAACAAAACAGCATAAGAAAGAAGGTTACCGAAAGCGCGCCATGTATATTCTTCTCTCTTTCTCATCTGGCTCTCTCTAATACATGCAAATACGAAACGTTGTTAGTTTTTCTGCGTTTGCCTTGACTCCAAATCCGGCTCCCTCCACCTGTGTGCACGAAGGAGGCGAGTGTGACTTGCTGGACACTTACGGCTTTGGTCTATGATTCTAAACGTAGCGTTCGCTAACTGCATGCATAAAAAACTTCATCGTAAATAATTCAGTTGCTCAAATTATTTTAATAAAATATACGAATGCTTGGTTTGTTTTCTTGGCTAATGATTAATGAATTTATTAGTTGATGAGTGCTTGATTAATTTTTATTCGTTTATCGATTCCGTGAGGCTATCTATGTCCAATATGCCTATAACAAATTGTCTTTTGGGCAGTGTGTGAACTCGCATTGGTTTTGTTGGTTTTGATTAGTTTTTTTGAGGTCGTAAAATAGCATCATTAAACTGCTTTTTGATCTATTCTTTGAAATACCTAAAGATATTTTAATCTTACATTATGTCACGTAATCAGTTACCTCAAAGCATTGATATTTTCCTGAGTAACTACAAAGTACGGAGTAGGTAGTTTGATGTTGAAAAAAGAAAATTTTTGTAAACATACAAAACTCGTTGACTGTTCTAAATTTCTTTAAAGATAATATCACATAGTTTATAATAAATAATACGGTCCTGCTAGTTTGGTGGCTCCGTAACTATGGCGTACATATGTAATGGTGTTAGAAAATGTAGAATCTCTAGACAAAAGGGCGGATTTCAGTAAGATGTTCCAATTAAAATAAAATGGTTGAATGTTTATAAGCAATCTTGGGGATGAAAGCTAAAACCTGTTCATCTTAAAGTTATTTAGATCAGTAGTTTAAAAGGTCAGTAGTTTAAAATTACTTTAGAAATAGGGCCTTTCTATTTTATTAATAAAAATTGTTGTAGAAAAATATTTCTCTTCTTTTTATATATTTCTTTCTATATTTCCTATTATCCTCTCTTTAAGTGTTAATTTTAGAAAAATATCTCGACATAATTTTTAATTACATGAGTTTTATTCACACTACTTGGTCTGCTTCGTGCACAATTTTACGTATATATGTATATATTTTTGTATCATTTCATGAAACTAATTAAGAAGTATTAAAAACTTCTAATTATATAGTTAGTTAAAACGTTTGAAAGGCAATTCTTTCAAGGCAACGAGTGAAAAAAGAGAAGAACGAAAATAATTAGAAACAAGAAAGTGCCTGAAGCCATGTAACAAATACCGCAAATACCCCACTTATCGCATTTACAAGGCACATTCAAAAATTTTACTATGTGCTTGTTTTTCAGTTTTATTCATATTGATACTGGAATCAAACCGGTGCATATCGGTGGATAATTACATATATTTTCTTATTGTAAATATATATGTGAAAATAGATATGTATTATTTTATTTCATAGGATATTTCATAGCTTTTATTTCTTTCGTCTATATTATAAATAGCTCTTTATTTGACTAAAATCGGACGTGATACAAGTCATATTGACACAATTCGCCCTTTAAATCTGGTTTTATTGCAAATTAGGACTTAATTACATTTTAAATATATCTGGTTAAAACACCTTTAGTTATAAATAAATCACGTGACTTGGACCAGACATACTGCTCAGACGGGGATACAAATTTTCAGCGATAATGCATTTTTTCGGAACTACCAACGTAAATGTAAGTACTTTTGGAGCACTATCTAGCGTTAAAAATAATATTAATGAAACATAACTTCAAAAATGTGTGTTAACGTGCCAGGCGGCGGTTTCGGGCATCGGGGATTCCCCCAAAGCTCAAACCGGAAATGCCTTGTTTGTCGGCATATTGAATTTTTAAACGACAGCTGTCATACACCCAAACTATTTATGATAGATACTACAAATGACATGATCATGATGTTTTAGAACGAGTTGAGATAAGGTCTAGAAAATAAGGAGGTGGAAGGGTGGGCAGAATCTTAACATCAACAAATCTTAACTTTTTTGTCTTCAATAAACTTAACGTTTCTGTTGAACAAACTTCAATAAACTATAATTTAAATTTATGTGCACATAACGAATTACGTGCTTTTGTTCTACCCGCTACATATGTTTCGGAATTAAAATTCATTTACCAAGTGGCCTTTCGGGAGAAACCGTTAAAAAACTAATGAACTGAAAACCATTTTCATATTAGTTGTTCAGCTTTCATAATAAATCTAGAGATTTTATTCTGGACAATAATTTTTCTATCAACACTGACTAGTTTAACTGTTCTTTTAGTATATTAACTTTTCCTTCATTAACTCTGCTTTGAATTTTGTGCACTCTCTATTGTTTGTGTGCACCTTTATTGTGAAGCTACAGCTACTGTTGTTTTTGAATAAGTTAATCATTTCCTGACAACAAAATTCCTTAGATGTTCATTTGTATTGGAATTCAAGGAATTTTTTTTTCATTTATTGGATATTGAAATTATGTTCTCACTTTTGTCTTAATTTCCTGACAATATGATTAATTGGTCTTTAAAAGTAGAGTTCGCATCTTTTGTAGCATGGAGACATTGGTAAAGTTTTCGGTCTAGAACACCGTGAGAATACGTAAATATAACCACATTCCAACCTCTTTTTGTTCCATCTCGCAGCCACAAAGGTAGCCATTAAGAACATCAGAGACTGGACTAGCATTAGCTTCGTGTTTTTCTTGATGGTTTAGTCCCAGATGTTTGCTAATTTTGAGATTGCTGTTATGGTCACGATTGTTCTATTCTTTTAAGTTCGTGGGAGCATCTCCTGTCGTTTGATTTCGGAGAAACTAAGTATTTAATATTGGATACTGTTTCAAAGCCTTCCACCAAATTGGGTTCATTTTCTAGCCTCTCAGCGATTTTCTAACCGGTTTATGATATCTTTAACTTCTTTTGCACTGCCAGTGAGAGTTAGCGTATCATCCGCATATCTCAGATTACTGATCATTGTATCCCGACGAAATTTTCTCTTCGCCATTTGTCGAGACTTTTTGCATTGTACGCTCAGTGTAGATATTAAAATGGGCGAGAATGTGTGACAAACTTGCACTCTCGACGCTGCATGTGCGGAGTCCTTAGCGACTGTCACAGATGGCGCAAACAAATATCGTATTTATTTCAGAATAAAAACGTCCTTCAGAAATATAACCTCGGACGCCAGGTCAGTTTAACGTGAGACCGCACGTTGGAACCGCTCGTATTGTTCCTCCGGTCCTCAGTGGCTTACTAAGGGCAGCTTCAAGTCTTGCGAGTAATCCAGTTGTTTTCGCTCTTGTGGGCAGCTGAAATAAACTTAATGCGAATGTGCGAAACAGCATTAATAATTTAACAAAATAACGTCTATTGGTCTTCAGACGATATAAACATAGAAAGAAAATATTTATCCACAATTAAATGTCAATGTATGAATATTAAATTAAATTAACGACGTAATGATGGCGGTTAAATAAAGATTACCGATTCTTTAAAAACAAAAGCGGCGTGTCCAAAACAACACAAATGTATGGCGATAATAATTATAAAACAAGACTAAAACGGCGAAATAAGAATAAATAACAGTAAAAATACGGAAAGCATTTAACAACAGTTAATAGTACAACGGGAAGCGGGTAAATCCGAACAATATACAACGGGAGTACGGGGGAAATCTACATACATGTTATCAATAACTGGAAAGGTAGATATCGTAGTAGTATACTACTGGCGCGCACTTACTGTAATGCGTACTGGCGCGTCCTGACTACAACTGACTGCAATTCGTACTAGCCAGAGGTACACATCATAGTACGGTATGCGAGGAAAAGAGCAGTACTAATATGATGCGTAACACCGTAATAAGCACTGACGTTACTATTGTCGGGTGACTACAACTGACTGTAATGCGTACTAGCTAGAGGTATACACTCCAGTAAAGTATGAGAGGAAAAAAGCAGTACTAATATGATGCGTAACACCGTAATAAGCACTGACGTTACTATTGTCGAATGACTACAACTAACTGTAATGCGCACTAGCCAGAACTAGACATTCTAGTAGGACATGCGAGGAAAAGGAAACACTACATGCGCGTAACACCGTAATGAGCACTGATGTTACTGTTGCTGAGTGATTACCACTAACTGTAATGCTCTAACTAGCTAGCGGTATACACTCTAGTTATAAGGGAACAGGTTAATGGAGAGGTAGGGTGAAAGGCAAAGCTATTCAATATATATGCAATGCAGTGATCAGGCCATTGTATGGTATATAAAATTGCTCACCAAATATGTTACTATCTCGGCGACTATCGCTTTGCCCATTGTCTCAACTTGGCTGCTCTGCGGCTGGCTCCTGCTGTTGGACGGCTGTCTTCTAGTTCTCGCAAAGGAACTAAATTATTCTATTTTAATCTCGCTACTAATAGGTGGGAGGCGTCGTTCACATTTTACTCTGCTATATGATTCTATGTGGAGCCACGGGCCTATGTGGAGCCTAATTCATACTATGTAAATATCGGTATAATCCCTGCCCTACGTGACGACGTAAGACATAATTCAATTTTTAGCAGCATTCCCACGGGTTACAATAGATCACAGCAGCTAATACAGTGGCGGTGAGCCAGCTAGTGCATATAATTTTTATTATTATTGCGGTCACCACAGAATGCAGTGAACCGAGCGTACAACACGTACACCTCTCACGTATATATTATCCACAGCCAGTGTACTTAGGTAAAAGTGGACATTTAATATATCATAAGCAAACGGCTATACGGCAACTGCCGGCCAAATCAATGCTTCTATATACATACGCATTACACACACTTAAACGTGCATACTCAACAGAGATCAGTAAAGCAACCGTTATCTCTCTCTGTTGCATGTAATATGCGGTATGATATGTCTGCGTAACACAAATAATAAATGCATTCAAGTTCTTTATTAGTTTAAGGTTCCCAAAACTTATTTATTTAATCCTGTTAATTTATTTATTATGAAGAATTATGAAATCCAATGGGTTTAATCAATGTCTCATAACATGCTTTGTTACAGCTCGAAGTACGTATAGGTATAAGAAAGATATAGGATTCATGTTTTGAGAATTTGTTCTATTTCACCTTAGTACGGCTCTTGTTTTCTAATCACTGTAAACTGTTAATACGGGTCATAATGAACAATTTACCACAAAAAAAATTCCAAAAATTCTCTTCGTCAAAAATTTAAAAGAAAGGCATTTTTTTCGGTGTTTGTTTGTATATGTGGAAGTATGTTCAAGAATAACTTCTTTCCTATGGGACCCATTGGGGTGAAAATTGGCAGGCAGATGCACACTGTTGTTCTGCGAAAGCAGTTTATTAATTTTTTTTATAAATCCAATATGGAGGAAATACGCCAGTTTTTTCCACATCTCAAAATATTGCCTTGTATTTTTTAAAACACAAGGCTAAAATTTTGCACGCATATCGTCGCTCCTAGTTATGTAATTATGTAATTTTAGTTTTTATGTATCAAGAATAAAAAGGTCCCATGCCTTTGCCATGTACAGAACGCGACGGTGCCGCGTTCAAAGTTTCAAAAACATTTTAATCCATCTCATAAATTATAAAAGATAGATCCATTTTCCCGAAATCTTATCCGGTAATTTTTTTTTTTAATTTCTTGTACCGAAAGATCCTTGAGTATTTAAGGGATTAAGCGAGATAAAAAAATTGCACACGTAATCTTGGGAGTAATTTGACCTTGAAAAAAATGTCTGCCCTAAATATTGCGATTCCTATGAAAGCTGGAAAAATGGAACTTGGGGGACTTATGTAAGACCCCCAAGACCAAGGGACTTCAATTTTATAGGTGTGAGCAATTCAATATACTGAACCGATTTTGAGCAATAATGTTTTGTAACACCCTGTATATTTTCATATATTTTGATAGCCCTTATGATTCTCTTTAAAATTATACCACATATCAGTGATCCAGCTCTTATGGTTTCAAAGATATGACCCTTATTAACTTATTAACTTAAAACTTGTCGCCATGGCAACCAACATTCAAGGGTCATATATACATGTAAAGCTTAAATAATAACACATATATGTAAAGTTACTGTAGTTTATAGGTGCTTTTGCAATTGAATAAATGTTGTTATCAGTGGCGGATGCACATTATTATTTTGGGAGGGGTTCAAAATGATCATTTTGTTCAGAAATTCAGTTTTGAAACTAGAAGACAGTAACTCGCACACAGTAACTTGTATTATGAGTGCTATGCGTATTTATGCAATTACTGCATATCTATGCATTTTGCATAACATCCGCTCTCTAGTTACGAGTCAATTTTGGCTGACTGTAAAGTCATTACGGTTATAAGCAATTATTAGAGTAGAGTTCATAGGTAATCAGTGCAAAATGCATTAGAACATGGCAGATTATTCAAAGTAGGGAGAGTAGAGTAGAAGTAAAAAATGATGAGATAGAGTAGAAGGGGTAAACCAATAAAAATTTACACAGAGAACCCTTTAGAGTCAGTTAAATGGTAAGAGAATTAAGCAGGGAGTTAAGTAGTAGACAGTAAGAAAGGTAGACAGAGCCCGTTTCATATTCTATGTAATGATCACCGGATTTAAGACTCTTTAATGAAAAAACTCATTTTTAAAGCTTACTAGATTCGTTGTTTTTAATGTACAACTTCATCAGAGCTTGCTACAATGAATATAATAATTTTGTATGATGTTGAAATCTATTTAACTACTTAACAATCTAAGGAAATTGAAAAATTTCCTTTAAGAATTTCAATTGTTTAATTCTTGAGTACTTGACCATATTATATTTAAAGCCATATTACATTTAAACATTCTAAAACCATATTGCATTTAAAATCCAATTTTTAAACGAACATATAATCATGTCACACATTAAAATTTAACATAATTATCTAGCCTAAGTTAAATTCTTCATAGCTGTAACCGAAAGAGCTGTAACCTAAAGAGCTGTAACTACTGCAATTAAAATCAAACGAAACTAGTAAGCTTTAATAATGAGTTTTTTCATTAACGACTCCTAAATGCGGTGAGCATTTCATAAAACAAGTCTTAAGTAAGTCACCTAATTAATCATAAAACTATCAAGTGTATGAACCGAATAAAGGACTAATACTGAAGTGAGTTTGTCCTAGGCCAAGGATTACAAATCTTGAGATGCCTATCCATATGTGAGTAAACTTCTTATAATATATATTAGGAATTGCATACACTCTGCTAAACTTTAACTTGTTATGTGTTATGATGAACTATAATTTCTGAGAATTGATTTACTGATTTTTACTATTTACTAAGCTGCATTATTTCATTTAAATGGATAGGTGATAATTTCGAAAACTGTAAATGATGAGGAAATTATAATCATCAGTTTAAAAATTGAGGCAGGGTGACACGCGTATTTCTGGTATAGCCTTTATCAACACCCTCTCTTTTCAACTATAGGCGCAAGGTATCATTGCATCGAATTGCGGATCCGATACTTAACATGTACGCTAAAAAAAACCCTGTAACAAAATTATTATAATTTCCTTCTTGAAAGCAAATTGTATGTAAGGTTCATATATTAAGGTGTTAGATTTCTATTTATGCGCTGTATACTGCATTTGACATAATGCATTGCACCAGTTGTGTGTAGTATATTTGGACGAAGTAGCACCTAACAAATTGAGATGGTGCAATGCATTGTATCAAATGCAGTATACAGCGAATAAATAGAAATCTAACATCAAAATATATGAAAATTTACATACACTTTGCTTTCAAGAAAGAAATTATAATAATTTGGTTACAGGGGCTTGTTAAGTAGCGGTTCCGCAATTCGATGCAATGATACTTTGCGCCTATAGTTGAAAAGAGAGGGTGTTGATAATGGCTATACCAGAAATACGCGTGTCAATCCTGCCTCAATTTTTAAACTGATGATTATAATTTCCTTATCATTTACAATTTTCGAAATTAGCAGTTATCTAATTATAAATGTGTCTTGCAGCAAACAGTAAGCACTACTTACTTTCTGCATTATTTAATTTAAAATTATATGATTTATTGCCTCATTGTAATTGTTCCGTTTAAATGCTTTTCATTATTCGGACTTAAAACCTTAAACTACTCTTTTATTTGTTCACGCCTGCCCCCCAGTATAAAATAGTGCTTAAGAATTGTTGAACATTATTATTTTGGATACCGAAGATAAGCCATCAGCTGAACCCCCTTTATCGGTACATCGTACGATAAAAACGAACTACGCTTCCCTCCGTGGTTCCTCATAATTATTTGGCCTCATTATTTAAGTCGATCCCACAGAGTGAGGTTCGGACCAACCTTGGACGAATCTTATTCCCTTCATATTGTCGCAGTGTAATCAAAGTTGGTCACGCGCCAAGCCATCCCAAATTACTTGTGACAATATCTTTGTTTTGATAGTAAAACGCAAACATATGTGATTAATATGAGTACACTCTAATTACATCAATTGCAGTAGCAACATTTATATTAGTTTGCTTGCGTAAGGAATTATTCTTAATTGATTTTTAAAGAGGTCAATCTTTATTTGTTTGGGATTTTTAAACAATTAGGTAGAATATTAGGGAATATAGGACACACCTAACGTGACTCCTATTTTCCAAATATTCCTAGTGTCTATGTAAACAATATATGCCCTACATCTGAAAATATGTCAATGAAATAATATCATCATCATCATCATCGTACAGCCATATGCGTCCACTGTTGGACATAGGCCTCCCGTAAATTTTTCCATCCAGATCTATCTTGTGCAGTGCTTATCCAGTTTGTTTGGATTCTCTTTATGTCGTCTGGCCACCTAGCTGGCGGTCTACCTCTACTGCGGTATGCCTCCTGTCATGGCCTCCATTCTACGATCTTCTTTGTCCAGC
>WYDF02053473.1:0-12017 GCA_009867245.2 Adranes taylori
GTTTAAGTAAAGGATAATTGAGAGAATGGGAGATGAAAAGAGATGGGAGTGGGAGGATAGAAAGGGTGCGGTTGAAGGGGGAAACGGAGGGGTTTATGGGATGGGATAGAAGGGGAAAGGGAATGGACAGTTTGGTGTAGAAGGCGGAGGGCATTATGGGGCAAAGATAAAGGTCTTCCCTTCATGCTGGAGGAATTTTATTTTTGTTGTATTATTAATTATATTTGGTGTTTAATAGTTTGATTTATAATAATGTAGCGAATCTATTCCAATAAAGATTTATTTATTTAATTCGAGTGGAGTTAAATTCTGAACCAAAACTTATTTTCTATTCGAGTAATTACTGAATTATTCCACAGTGTGCCAAGGATTATTTAATAGTGTAGACAACATGTCCACACCAATGTAAGGGTTTGGTTAATTTATATTTATTTAGTCGAGCCAATTTTCTATACTCATTTTATTACGCAATTTAATTTAATTTATCTGATTTATTTTATTAGGGTTATTTCAGGGCTCATTAGTTTACGTAGTTTATTGAACTTTAACCAGAGAATATTTTATTATTTTCTGCGCTGAATTATTTATTAAATTTCATTGCAATTGTTGTTATAACATTTCTGAAGATTTACAATACACTAACGATAAACTGATTTTAGTCGGTATTTGTTTACGCCTGTCCCATAGAATATATTGTTTAAGAACTAATCAATTCACTAAATATTGGTACCGAAAGCTAAGCCATCAACTAACCCCCCAACTCGGTCCAAGTCATGATAAATATGGTTACTATTCCTTCGGTAGTTGATCATAATTTATGTTTAGATCCCAAAACTTCGTGAAGGGAATAGGTTCGGACATAGCTACCCAACTCTCATCATATTCATTATGCAGGTACTTAAAAAATACGTGACAAGTATGGTCTGCATAAAACCGGTCCTCTTTGCCGTAACCTGTAGCCGCTCTTGATTCATTTCTGGAAAATTTCTGTGAACTTTTGAATTCGCCAAACCATGAATCTCCCGCTTCCTTTATTTGCCAGCGGCGCGGACAGGTCCGCTGTCCTCTTTGCTACATCCTATGGCCACTTTTGACTCACATTTCGGGTAATCTCTAACACGGTAGTCGCCAAGAAATTTTCAATGAATGAGCCTACCTATGAATCCTCCGGTCCCCATATTTGCCTGCGACCGTTCTTGAATCATTTTGAGGATTTGTTGTTGACACAAAGAAAACAACAATGTTTTACCAAGACACATAATCAATATATTTTGAACGCACTGAATTAAATACTTGTTAATAAAAAAAAAAAGACTTACGTAAATACTTATATTCATTGCAAGTTTTAAAAAAGTCGAAATTTCCCATCATTATGCAATCACATTCAATCCACATTAAAATCTTATGCACTAATTAATTAAATGATTACAACTGCACTCTTGAATGCACCAAATGCAAAAACAAAAGGAAGTGCCAATGAAACATTTAGGAATTGAAAGTTATAAGCATTTTTTGTTACTAATTAAAAATTTTCACGGTCAACAATTATTATTATAAAATTAATCATATGTATGTATATACAGAGATTAATATTAAGAATCTCTCTTCGTTCAATTAATTAAAATTTTGTATGCATTTATCTTTTTTTTTCCTGGGATAGATTGATAGAAGCACAATACATACATAATACATATGATATTTTAAACCAGTCTTTCAAATATTTTTGAGTTATTTTTAGCAAGTTTTTAATGTATTCCATAAAAATAAATAGGTTTCATAGACAGATCAAATGATGTTTGGTAATTCTAGTATTATTTTTGCCAGTATTGCCATAATTATTTATTTAATTTAATTATTTAATAAATTAAAACTTTAATTTATAGTGGTATACAGATTGAAAAAGTTTCGAACAGATACAACAAGAAAGGAATTTTATTCTTATATATGGGCGTCTTTGGGACGTCAATTTTCTCTGTCGTTGAACCATCAACAAACCTTAACAGATGTGAAGCTCGCAAAACATCATCTTTAACCAATGTAAACATCAACAGAGTGAAGGAAATCGTAATGGAAAAGCGTGATAAAAGTTTACGAGAAGAATTGGCAACAATATAGGCACGTGAAATACAAGTGGACATTCCATGTTGATGCCTAAAAAAATATCTGAAAAAAAGAAAAATTCTAGAGCACAGGGTTTGCTTTAATACGGGTTTTTGGAGAAAACTTAATTAATCAAATGCTTTATTATTATATAAAGGACATCACACGTTGCTCAATATATTAGAGAAACAGGTGCCCATGAGCATGAAGAATATGTTCGAATTTAGACTAACAAAAACAGTTTTTCCTGATCCATTGTGATTTCTAAGGATCAAAGTTGCATTGCTTATGTGACGAATTTTGTGCTTTTGTAACGAACTTCATGCGCTCAAAATCTTAGGAGCATTGCATTGAAAACGCCTTCTATTAAAATGCGTTAACTTAATATCCAATCGGACCCGTTGAAAGCACGAAAAGGGTGCAAGATGTAACTATTTCTTGAGAATAAGTTAGGGAAATCGTTAAACGCTTTTTCCAGTTAAATAACTAGTAATAGTAAAAAGAGTTCCTAACAGAAATCACCCGATACGAAAATACTCTACGAAAATGCTCATATACATGTATGCATGGTTACTCATTGAATTGATGAATTATTAGAGAACTGCTTATTGTAATCGTTAATTAAATGAATTACAAGGCCTTACAGTTTTTATTTTGCTTGGATTTCAATCACGAAGCTTAAACAACGGAAATTTTAAACCAAATTATTCAGATTGATATGAAGAATGAAAAGCGGCAAAATGAGACACGGATCGGGAATCCAGTATAAATCAAATCCTATCTATTCTGCGAACAGGTTAGCAAACTATTCCTGAGAAGTGGTGTTTTCTACTACCAGTTGATAGTCATGGAAATAACATTTTTTTTAATGGATTCAAGAAGACAGGAAACGCACATTGATATATACGAGAGTGGTTTGATGGAAATCTAGCCTAAGTAAGGAAAAGTTTATCTTTTTGTTCATGATTTTTGTTTTTCTTATCATTTGTTTTTCAACGTAGTTCCGTTTATAGGTAACACACTTTTCATGACGACTTTCTAACTTCTTCATTTCTCCCGAAAACTAATTTTGCTCGAGCTCTTCAAAATAGTCGGAACTTTTGGTCATCACTTCATCGTATGTTGCAAAACGACGTCCTTCAAGCCATTTCATTAGGTCTGAGAACAGGTAGAAGTCGCAATGCGCTAGATTTGGTGAATATGGTGGGTGGTCTATCAATTCGTAGCCTAATTGGTTCCATCTTGGTTGCACGACGGTCGCTCTGGAAGCGGGTACGTTGTCATGATGGAAGAGAACTTTTTTGCGAGCCAAACCAGGGTGTGTTTTCTTCAATTCGGCTTCGAAGTAATCCAATAATACTGCGTAGTAATCGCCAGTAGTGGTGGGCCTTCGCCACTTTTCTTCACTGCTTTCACTGTTCCTTCGTCTTCGGCGTGTAGTAATGACACACATTTCATCAACAGTGACGTATCGACAAAAAAACCTTCCGATCACGTTTTCTCTTCGCCAAAAACTTTTTCAAATCCGTAGCGAGCGATAGCTTTTTCATATCGAAATATTTGTGTATGATGGCGTGTACATGCTCAGTTGATATGCTTATAGGCTCTGCTAGCTCGCGGATTTTGATTCGACGGCTTGTCATAATCATATCATGAATTTTGTTGACGATTTCTGGTGTAGAGACAATATTTGAGGGCCCTGGGTGGTCATCATCAAGAACACTCGTACGACCACGAACAAACTCAGCTTTCCAAAATTTAACTACTGCTAGCGACGGTGTAGACTCGCCATAAACAGCATCCAGTTAGGTTTTGATTTTTGCATTGTCTTTCTCTTTCTTGTGAAGGAACTTAATCACTGAACGATATACGACTTTTCCATTTTTCACAAAACACAAAAGTTGCTTGCTTGCGACGCCTATAAAAACCAAACTAATTGTTCTTTTTGCTTCAAATTTTGTCAGATCATGTGCTGGATGGTGGATGCAAAAAACAATATGGTGTTCGTTGTCACGTAACGCCATCTATCGAAGGCTAGATTTACATCAATCCACCCTCGTATTCGAAGAATATTTTCGACAACGTGAACAAAGCCAGCATACGCAGAGCATACGTTGCTAATTTTTTTGACGCAATATAACCAGACTATGCCAGAGCAAAACATGATCGTCGATCATTGGGTTAAGGAACACGATTCGGATAAACGACATTTAGAAGTAGGCAAAAATATTACACTGGATGTTTCACTCGAATGATTAGATTTCGTCAGTACATTTAAGGAACTTGACAACGCTATAGACACTTTTTGGATCGAAATACATCGTATGAAAACATTTTAAGATAAACGGCAACTCTGGCAACAGTTTTTGAATTGTCTGATTGCTATTAAGAGGGATATTAAAAGGAATACTCATACATCAAAACACGTATTTACAACTCAATCGTTGTTGACCCGTAAAAAAGCATGTAATAAATGATGTAAAAACACCGCACTGGCACAAGGCCAGTTATTAAATTTAAACGCGTTTATAATAAATAATGAAAAAGGTACGAAGGCGCCACGTTCTTACGCATCGGCCTGCTTGCCGTATATTGTGTATAGTACGTTTCAAATAAGAACATGATTCATAAATAGCTAAACTTTGTACATAAACGCCTCAGAGAACAGACTTTTTAAAATGTTTTACCATAAATATACAAGGCAGTATAAAGTGGGTTGATGGTTTTGTTGGTATGGTAGTATGGTTGGTTTGATGACATAAACTAAAGACACTTGCAAATACAGTTTTTATTGGGAGCAATATTTTATTTACACCTCAATTACAACGATTCTGGCCTTCTGGCTTACGCCCTTTTCTGAGCAAAGAGTAATGTCACTGTTGCATTACCTGTGTTGAGTGCGTGCTACTGCTTACGCACGCTTAACTGCGTATATAGAAGTATTGATTTAAAAGTGTCCGATAATAATTAATTTATGTATGGACTTGCCAGGTTATGTATGTGTACACACGTTACCTATGTACTACGAATAACGAAAGCTGGCTACGAATAATATGTACGTACATTTTTCCGTGTATATGACAGCGGCGTACGCTCACTTCACTGCTTTCTGTGAAGACCGTATCGTGAATGCAAATGATATGCATTGGTCAGCTCCCGCTGCTGCTGTGTTAGCTTACTGTTCTGCTGTTACGCCGCGTGAATACCGCTAAAAGTGGAATTTTGTATTACGCTGCCACATAGGGTGGAATTAATACCAAGATTTGCATGGGATTATGTAGGGAGACCGTATCGAGCAATAAAAAACCTGGGGTTGACTACACACAGATCCCTATAACAAAGCATGCGATGAGTGCGGGCTACAGTCTATAAATAGAGAGATTTGGAATAGAATTATTCAGTTCCTGATTTTGAGAACTCGAAGACAAGTCATCCAGCAGCAGCAGCAGCAGCAGCCAGCTGCAGAGCAAGCAGTCAAAACAACCAAGCCGAGACAATGGGCAGAGCGTCAGCCTGCGACACTCGCCGAGATAGTAACACATTTGCTGCTCACAAAAACAAGACCCCCTGGACAACTCACAAGAGTCGAAGTTACTCGTGCCCTCAGTAAACCATTGAGGATGGAAGTAACAACAAGATCAGGTTCCAACGTGCAGTCTCACGTTAGACTGACCTGGCGCCGGAGAATACATGTTTCAGATAGCTGTTATATTCTGTAATAATTAAGAAACTTGTTTGCGCCATCTGTGACAGTCGCTAGGACTTTCCGTTAGCAGCGTTGCGAGCGATAGTCTGTCACAGGCCATTTACGAGAGCCGTTATTTGAATTATTTGGATTTATTCAGTGATAACGAGACTTAGTGTAATCACATTATTGAGTATGGTCTACAGAATTATTCCGATTCTATTGATTTATATAAATTCCTACACCAAATGCAAATTTTGACAGAACATTATCAAGCTACTAAATTATTCCGTACGGTTAACTGTTTATGGATGTGTACACACGTTACCTATGTACGCTGGCTACGAATAATATGTACGAATAATATGTGCGTGTATATGCCAGCGCTGTATGCTCGCTTCATTACTTTCTGTGAAGACCGTATCGGGAATTAATTTGATATGCATTGGCCTGCTGCCGCTGCTGCTGTGTTAGGTTACTGTTCTGCTGTGACGCCGCGTGATTACCGCTAAAAGTGGTATTACGCCGCGAGATAGGGTAGAATTAATACCAAGATTTGCAGAGGATTATGTAGAGACCGCATCGAGTAATAAAAAACCTGTGGTTGGCTACACACAGATCCGTATAAAAGAGCAAGAATTGAGGGACGACTTCTGTCTATAAATAGCGAGATTTTGAATAGAATTATTCAGTTCGTAATTTTGAGAACTCGAAGAGAAGCAGTCCAGCAGCAGAACTACCAGTCAAGGCAGCCAAGCTGAGACAATGGGCGACAGTCGCCTACGACAGTCGCCGAGATAATAACACGTTTGCTGCCCACAAGATCCTCTAGACAACTCTCAAGACTAGAAGCTATTCGTGCCCTCAATAAACCACTGAAGACAGGAGGAACAACAAGAGCAGGTTCCAATGTGCGGTCACACGTCAAACTGAACTGGCGCCCGAGAATATATGTTTCCGAAAGCTGTTTCTGTAATAATTCTGTAATAATTACGAAATTTGTTTGCTCAATCTGTGACAGTAGCAAATTCTGAAAGAACATGAATAAGCAACTACCGCAATAGTTCAGGCTAAAGCTGTACCTTTATACCATTTGCTAGGTTCACCATCAAACGAAATAGAGAAATTTTTCATACTATCGCTCCACCAATGTACCGAAATTGTGAACGAAATGAAAGCATGGTATATAGAATGGTGGGCTTATGCTAGAGAAATGCGTAGGTGCCATAATGTGTACGATGTACAAGTCAATAGGTGCAAGTCAATACGGGAATTGTTGGGAATTGAAGAATATCATGCTGCGCTTTTAAAAAGCTGAAGTACGATCGCATGACACACGGTATGAGAAATTACTAAAAAATATGAAAAACCAATTTCCGAAGAAGATCGAAACATGGAATGCGATAGCTCAACATTAATCAAAATTGGATCGTAGAAATGCCAATGTATCAAATGAAGAATTCTCCAGATTATCGGCGGGGAGCGAAAAAAATCTATCGTTTCTAAGTTATCCGGATTTTAGAGTAAGATTTAGGCGATAGTAAAACATGTTAATTACAGGTATGATTTAAATATGGAAGGAACTTATTATTCTTTGAATGAAGTCATCCTAAAGAAAAAGCATCTGGATGCATCAATCACCTAAATGTGGTAGAATAGAGACCATCCGGCAAATGCCATGAAAGATAATAATACAGGGTTTGTGTGGAAACTACTATACGCAGCAGCGCGCTCTGGGGGGGGGGTGAGTATAGGGGAGTGCCATAGAACGAGCGCATGTACCGACATAAGCACCTGACTCATGTGAGAAATCTTTTGAACTTTGACCGACATTTAAGTGTTCGTTTAGTAGCAGAGACATTACGTTCCTGTATTTCAAAAACTAGCGTTCACGAATTTGCGAGTAACAATTTGGAGGTGAGCGCGAAGCCCAACGTGTTAACGGACGACCAAAAATCGCGTAGAGTTGAAACGTGCCAAGAGCTATTGTACCTGTGTGAAAAAGACCCCCACTTTTTAGACAACGTGATCACAGGAGACGAGTCCAGGGTGCTCGAGTACGACCCGAGACAAAGAGGCAAAGTATCGAGTGCCATACGTAAGCGTTCCCTCGTCCCAAGAAAGCCAGAATGAGCAAATCTAAAGTCATGTCTATGCTCATTGTGTTTTCCAACATCAGGGGGCTTCAACATCCACCACATGTACGTAGCGCAGGGTACATCCATGGCCGGACATCGCGAAGGATGGGAAACTTCACCATTGTGACCAGTTACCTGGAAAATGCAGGTGTGCCTACGGTTTCCCAGCCTCCTTACTGCCCTGACGCGGTGCCCCCCTCCCCAGACTTATTTTTGTTACCGCGCTTGAAAACTCCCATGAAGGATCAACATTTCGGAAGGGTGGACAAGATCAAAGAGACCTGCACCAAGCCTTTAAAAGAGATTCCGCAAGAAGGAGTACCGCGACACCTTCGATACCTGGAAATCTCGCAAGCGGCAATGTATAACGCAGGAGGATTTTTTGAATCTTTCATACCGATTTGATTAATAATTTTTTTTCTCAAATCATTGACATTACTTTCCGGACAAACCTTGTATAACGATAATGATTGTTTCTGAAACTCACCTCAAAAAAGGAGTCAATTGGAATTAATCAGAATATAGACTTCTTGATTAAAATAGATATTTTTTGTAATTTATTAAAGATACCTCGTATAGTCTGTGAATAGTGTGTGTCTCCTCCGACCAGGTGGAGAGTATGGATTAGATTTTTCTTTAAAGTCGTTTCGATCGCCCCAGGCAATCTAAACTGCAGCATTCGGTAGAACAACGAATATCGATCAAGTTTTACGTAAAGACCGCAGCGGAAACTGTTACAATGATTAATACGGTTTTTGGAAATGATTGCCTTTCGAATAGACAAGTCTAACGGTGCCACTAGATCTTTCTTGAAGGCCTTGAGGAGGTGAGCAAAGAACGCCGCACTGGACGGCCACTAAAGATCAATGCCGACATAAACGTGACTCATGTGAGAAATCTTTTCAACTCTGACCGACATTTAAGTGTTCGTTTAGTGGCAGAGACATTACGTACCTGTATTTCAAAAACTATCGTTCACGAATTTGCGAGGAACAATTTGGAGGTGCGGAAAGTGAGCGCGAAGCCCAACGTGTTAACGGACGACCAAAAATCGCGTAGAGTTGAAACGTGCCAAGAGCTATTGTACCTGTGTGAAAAAGACCCCCACTTTTTAGACAACGTGATCACAGGAGACGAGTCCAGGGTGCTCGAGTACGACCCGAGACAAAGAGGCAAAGTATCGAGTGCCATACGTAAGCGTTCCCTCGTCCCAAGAAAGCCAGAATGAGCAAATCTAAAGTCATGTCTATGCTCATTGTGTTTTCCAACATCAGGGGGCTTCAACATCCACCACATGTACGTAGCGCAGGGTACATCCATGGCCGGACATCGCGAAGGATGGGAAACTTCACCATTGTGACCAGTTACCTGGAAAATGCAGGTGTGCCTACGGTTTCCCAGCCTCCTTACTGCCCTGACGCGGTGCCCCCCTCCCCAGACTTATTTTTGTTACCGCGCTTGAAAACTCCCATGAAGGATCAACATTTCGGAAGGGTGGACAAGATCAAAGAGACCTGCACCAAGCCTTTAAAAGAGATTCCGCAAGAAGGAGTACCGCGACACCTTCGATACCTGGAAATCTCGCAAGCGGCAATGTATAACGCAGGAGGATTTTTTGAATCTTTCATACCGATTTGATTAATAATTTTTTTTCTCAAATCATTGACATTACTTTCCGGACAAACCTTGTATAACGATAATGATTGTTTCTGAAACTCACCTCAAAAAAGGAGTCAATTGGAATTAATCAGAATATAGACTTCTTGATTAAAATAGATATTTTTGTAATTTATTAAAGATACCTCGTATAGTGTGTGAATTAATCTTAAAACATATATATATATGTTTTTTTTTTTAATGAAACCACTCAATAATTCAGTTTAAATAGCTGATTAAGTAATCTATACAACATCATAAAGAAATCCATAATTTGGTTTCCAAATAAATAATTTAATTAATTAATACATATAATACATAAAAAAGCAGTTATTCCAATGATTTACGGAAAAAAGGACATCGGCGTTACCTAAATTCTCCTCGCTTTTTTTTTATATAAATGTATAGATTTATACTGACTCTCTCAATGCACAATCTCTTTTAATTTTTGGCTACTTAAACCTATTACAACAAGAAATTAATTAGCCGTACGAAAGGCACCGTTAATAATACATGTCGTTAATTAATTTGTAAACTAGCTGATTATAAGATATAAATCCACGCATAATTACCATAAAAGGCGCATATCAGATGATTTTGAAATCAATTTAGAATTTAAAACATTTATATAAGATGACCAGTCAGATGAATATGATACTTCGAAATATAATTTTAAGTTGTAGATGCAAATGGTACTTGATAATAATAATAATAAACCTTTATTGGCATAATCCAAATTATTATTAATTCTATATAAAATACAATAAAATTCAAGCGAATCAACAACAAAAGTAAAGAACTAATAAATTCAATTATATTCCCAAACTAAAAACTTCTATTTCCTCTTCTCCTATTCCTATTCCTCTCCTTTAGTAATCAATTAATTAAAACCTTTATTACCATTAAATCAATATAGGTTACAGCAGAACAAAATACTTGCAAAACAAACTCGATACGAACTCAATACAAAAACAAAACAAAAAACCAAAAACAAGGATAAACCAGACCAAAAAAAAAAAACCAAAAAATACAAACAATACTTCTTTCCTGGAATCGACTCCCTTTCTATTTGCTACTCAATATCTGCCGTATAATTATCTATTCTTTTCTTTCCTTCATGTCTTTCTTCTCTTTTCTTTATTTTTTCTTGGATTCTACGCACAAGTTCAATCCTCATGATTCCCCATTCACCATTCTTTCATCTCCAATTCTGATTGATTCCCCAAATTTCCCTTCCCACAAGCATTCTTCATTCTCTCCATTGTACCCCTCGCTTTCTCTGCTACCACTGGGTAGAGCACCTAACCGGCAATCAGAAGGTATCGGGTTCGATCCCCAGCTGGGATGACATAGGGAAAGGTAGCCTAATTTGGACCAATTTTATTTGTTCCAGTATATAGAGATACATAAGAAGTGTGAATAAAAATTAAATAGTAGAAAAGAAACTCACTAAGTGTACCTTCAAAATAATACCATTTATGAAATTTTAAAAAACATTTATAACCGTGAAAAATGAATTCAAAAAAATCGTGTCATCGGTCCAAATAAGGAAACTGGTTTCCTAAATTGGACCATTAGCTTTCTTAACGACAATTGCAACAAAAGTACTTTTTAATTTTAGCACTAACTTCAGCACACCGAGTTTGTATCCAAGTGCGGTATTTCATGCATTGTATCATTTCTTCTTCTTTGGTTTCTTCACACAATACATAAAACCATGAACCACCAGTTCTTTTTTATGTTTCTGCATTTTGTTACAGTTTGGTGAACTCATTTTTAAAAATTTTTGGTTTAACTGTGATTTATAAGGGCTGCTGGTTATTTCCACTGCTTTCTGGGCTATTGGTGCATTACGAGAAGACGAAGGGCCATCTGGATATGGATTTTTCTTTGCTCGCGGTGATATTTCTTCAAGCAATATCTTAAATCGTTTGTTCTTGTGCTGCGCTACGTTATCACTACTATCTTCATCATCACCACTACTAGAACTTGTAACAGGGGTTCCAGAAGGTTGCAAAACATCGGCTGGGGCAAATTGGTTATCTGTAAATACATGCCTGTTCACCGGCCAAATTCCGAAAGCACGGAAGGCACTCTCTGCAATTCCCAAAGTGGCCGCTCTGCCATATGCCTCATTAAGTAATTTTGACATTTGCGTTTGATATATTTTATACCCCTTATATAAGCGAAGGCACGTTTCCTGAGCTTGTGTAAAATAAGTCTGTAGAGGACCAAAAAATGGTATGTCCAAAGGCTGTAAACAGTGGGTGGTATGGCCAGACAGTTGAAGTAAGACAATTCCATTCTTTCTAGCAAACTCACAAGGCTGCAAATTTTTACTGTGTGTCGTGTGGCCATCATGCAGTAGGAGAACTTTATTATCTATATTGCAGTTGACATGCTTTTGGAAATGTTTCAGCCACTCAACAAAGAGATCT
>WYDF02053484.1:0-12017 GCA_009867245.2 Adranes taylori
TGTGTTTGAGAAACCTCCTCCCCTAAATGTGTCACTGATAAGCTACTGCTAACTAAATGTTTGCATACAGGAAATATTTACTATTTTATTAATTTTGTTGAATACTAAATTTAAGAATGCAGGTGAATGGTACGTGAATGAATCCGTTTGCTTTACAGAAACACCTATGCGTTTCTATGCTAATTAAATGTTGCCTTCGTAATATTAAGCAAATTGAGAATTGATCTGATTGAACTTATACGATAGCAGATCCGTACGTGACTACAATTTTAAAATAAATTTATGCCTCAAAATTTTGCATGTCTTTTAAAAATTGACTTAATATAAACGACAAATAGTATACATATAGTAGAGCGCAAATATACATATTAAATTAATAAGTAAATGTATTATTGGTATTAGATGAGTTCACTTACTTCCAAAAAAAATCTGGAAATTTGAATAAACCGGATCCATGTAATGTTGATGATTATTAAAATTATTTAACACAGTTGTCATGATCATAATCAATTGATAAGTACTAAATATGTATAAACTCAAATATACCTTTACGGAGTGATGATGTTTAGTTATAGATAATTTTTATGTTTTGTAAAGGCAAGGCATTCTCGATAGATAAGATAATTTCTTTTATACAGGAAGATCATTTTGTTTATTTTCATTATATATTTGTATTATTAAAATTCAGATTTAGTTGTTATTTTTAATATTAAATTAAACGAAAAACATAGCAGTAGTAAATAAGAAAATCTAACTGACTCTTCCCAATTTTGCCATAATCATATTTTTAAATAGGATATTAATTTGATAATTAAATTACATTAAAAACCATAGGCGTAGGTCAAGCTTGGGCGTAGGCATCGCCAAAACGTGCTTTCCAATTAAAATATCGAACATGAAAATGATTATGAATCGTATATTATTTATATACCTATGTATAGTTACGTCGCACATAATAAATAATAATAATAACAAAATTAAAAACATTATAATAATCCTCTCCATCTGTTCCTCATGGCTCTGTGCTTATCTTTTAAAACGCGAATGGAATAAATGATAGAGCTGGATTAATTTGATTTATTTTATAAACTATTTAACACCTCACTCACTTGAGCAATGTTTATATATAAAATAAATTTATTTTCAGATCACTCTATATATGTAATATAAATATTATAAATTAATTGACAACACTTTTACACAAATACTATTACTAAAATTAATTTAGATATAGATAATATCTTGGTGAGTATTTTAATTATATAAGTAATTTTAAATAACATGTTGAAAACACAGACACAATTTCTGTTTAGATATGTAACAATTTTTTAAAATGTGATTAATAAATTTTATATTATATAAAATAAATACGATAAACAAATATATTATTTATAATCATTATTTAAACAATCAAATGGTATCCAGTATTATGTATTTCGGTATTATATTTTATCAATAATGTGGCAAAAACATCTGCTTGTTTGATATTTTAGCGTTAAAAATTCGCGAAGAGTAAGACTTGTCGACTGACTTGAGAGCGATGAGGAGGCAAAGCTTTGGTCGAAAACTAAGTTTTTCTCAGCCAGTGGTCAAGACAAACGTAGAACAGTAGCAGTGGTCATGCTTTAATGTATGCACCCTTGAAAAGTACGCTTTAAAAAAATACCGAGAAATATTCGAGAGTCGTTGAATAAACTGCATAAAATTGAGGAGAATATGAGCTTGATTTAAAAAAATTATTTATTGCTAGGTATATTATGATGTGTAATTTAAGACGAGAGTATCTGTAGCGTAGCTATATTTTATCAAAAAATTCTATATTAGATAAATAGCTATATTTTATCAAGTAGTTAATAAACATTAAAATTTTGAGTTAAACATTCAATTTTTTGTTGAACATTATTTTTTATGTATTTAATATATTGTTACATTGTTTTCGAGATAATATAGCAGGGCGAGTTTTTACTAGTTAAATAAATCCTATATAGAGATTTAACCCACCCAACTATCAAAAGGGATTGACAAAACATATTCATTAGCTTTTATTTGGGACGTAAGAATTAATTATACAGTATAAATTGACACATCAATTTGAATAAATCAAGACGAGCCTAAGACCAACAGAAAATTCAATTTAGTTTTCTTAAAGATTTAGCATGCATTATAACTCAACACAAAATTAGTAGAATTCTAATCATCAATTAATTTAGTGTTCAACAGTAATAAATTAAATCACAGTTTATTAATTCAATTAATTCAAACTATCTTCTTGCTTACCAACACTCTATAATTCACCAACTCATCACCAGTTCCAGGCTGAAGAGGATGATAAACCCTAAAGCCTCATATAATAAATTCACCAACCTCCTACGTATAATATCCCAAAAGGGAGTGGAGCTTAGTGGGTAAAAATCCCACACTATTGGATGCATCGGGCAGCCTTTGTCTTTTGAAGATTCTTCACTTCCTACGCAAAACAAAGAAAAACACTATCTTCTTGTTTATTTTAAAAATTTTCCCAACAAGTAACGTTGAGGCTTTAAAATTTGGTTTTTATGAGATAAATACCCCACAACGGTAAACTTACTGCCTCTGAGCTGTCCGAGCTGTTTCAAGTAATTTGTGTCGAATAAGTAACTTTTGTATGTGCCGTATATGATAATCTTACTTAGTAGATGAACTTAAGTTAATTAAACTAATTTGTTTTCCTTACAATATTTACAATTTAATTCTTCATGTTTGTACATGACATTTAATAATGCAATTGAGTAAAATGATGAATAAATTTATAATAATTAATAGTTACATTGTGAACTGTAATCTATCATAATATCTTGTATAATGATCTCCCTTAAGTTCTAAACACTATATTTTATATTCCACTTGTTACATGTGTTACACGTTAACCATTGTTTATCATCCGTGTACTAACTATTAAACATCTTTGGCCCTAAATATTAAATAATATTATACATCGAAATTTTACCGACTATATTATTTATTCTTATTAAACAAATTTTCTCACCAACTGCCCTTATACGGAGCTGCTTACAACTGCTGCACAGGATCACTGCAAACCTCGTTGTATCTCGTAATCTCGTAGATCTTCAAACCTCGTAAATCTGGTCGTATCACTTCTGATGCCTTACACAAGCGGGAATGTGACATCAGGTTTTCTTCTTTACTTTAGCACCAATTTACTTTAAACTTTTGAAACTTCTAAACTACTTAAAACCGCGCTTTGGCAGGATCGCCATGTGACAAAGTTACGTATGGTTGGTAGATGAAATTAAATTAATTAAACTAATTCGTTTTATTTACAATATTTATAATTTCATTCTTCATGTTTGTACATGACGCTTAATAATGCAATTGAATGAAATGATGAATAACTTAATAATAATTAATAGGTACATTGTGAACTGTAATCTATCATAATATATTGTATAATGTTCTCCCTTAAGTTATAAACACTAAACTTTATATTCCACTTGTCTCATGTGTTACACGTTAACTATTGTTTATCACCCCTGCACCAAATGTTAAACATCTTTGGTATTTCTTGATTTATCACCTTCATGAATGTTGTTTCTATTATACTGTTTTTCATAAGATTGTTTATATCTTTTTATCAAACACGTGCATCGTTTAACAATACTTTAATTCTAATTTAAGTATACAACTATTCCTCGAATACTACTACACCAGGAATTTTACAAAGAATGATTCATACTTAAATTATGCATCTCCCCTACTCTTACTCAACTGCAGCAAGTGTCGGCTGCAGTGCTTGCTTTGCTTCTCGGCGCGGCGCTTACCGACTTACCTCATTTCATTCCCTTTTCATACACCTTTCATACAACTGAAACCCTTTAAAATACTACAATAAAATGCTTATTTTCTGTACTGCTGGAGTGGTATCTAAATATAAACGGTCTTGGCAAGTATATTAAAAAAAAAATCTATCAAGTCCTTAAATTAATCCTTAGATACAGAAAAAATTTGCAATGTATAAGCATCAAAACACTATCGTGCAGTAAACATTAAAATAAAGATTCTGAATTATAAAGAATTCTAAAGAAACCTTTAGAATAGGGTACAATGTGTTTGAAATATATACTGAAACTTTATAGATGGCGTAACACATAAAAAGTTTATGTGTACACACATGCGAAAGATGCATTCATTATAAATGAGTACAATATACTGATAAACAACTCAATAATTGAATAGACTTCGTGAGTTCCCACCAGGACATGTTTGTATATGGCGGGTTGTTCTGAAAAAATTATACTGACTGAGCTTGAAATGTTGACTGATAAAATAACTTATACTCAAATCTGAAACATGCTTCTTAATTTTTATATTCCACAGTTTATAAATTAACTTTTAAGTTGTGCAATGTGAAAATAGCACAACTTAATAGTTAATTTGTGAACTTTAAAATATATATATGGTTTCACCAGTAACCAAGAAATATTAAAAATAGAAACAATGGACAAAGCGAAAGCATTGTTTTCACACTCCATCTGAAACTCTGCCTCAGAAACGTGCCCCGAATGTGTGCGAAATAAAATATATTGAAAATAAATTATTTTAATTTCAAAACAAAAGAATAAAAGTATATTACTTGTAAAGTCTAAATAACACCTTTAAGTAACCCATCTACAAACTTTTAGGTTATTTGCATGGGAACTACGTATAGAGAGTTCAAGTGATCCGGGCGTTCGATGGAATGTGATTTTGCAATGTATGGATGTCCGACAGATAGTGAAATATTAAGATTATTAACATTTGTTAAATCGTATGTATATGGGGATTACCCGTTAATAATAGTAAATTACCCGTGACCCGTTAATCAACTAAATTGTATATAACATATTTTTACACATGAATATACGTGAATAAATCTATTAAACAATTTATTTAACAATAAAATTGTTCAACTATTTAAAGAAATATGTATGTTCTAAAATTGACATATATTTTTTCTATAATTTATAAAGCTTTTTGTCACGTAGAGCTACCACGACCACCACTTTTGATGCACAAAGAATGTATCACCTTCAAAATTAGCATAAAAAGGATCCACATAGCGTAATATCGAGGGGATGCCATTCTGAATTGGGGTCTTTGAAAGTGCAGTGAGCAACAGCGCACATTTCGAAGTTACAATTAGCAATTACAATGATCAGATCTACCTTTTGATCAGCGAGCGATTATCGCAGCGTTTAGAATGGTTTGTTCAATTTTAGCCCTAGTCATTTTAATTTAATCAATTATAAAATACTTACAATAAAATATCTATAATCAAAATCTAAGTAACAATGAATCAAGCCTAACTATTACACATCGCACTAAATACACTTATTTAACGCATCTTTATTTATTAGCTTTCATATTAATTCTCGCATATACATTTATAACCACCTTCTATTTCGACGAAACCACCAGGCTAACCAGAAGATTTGTCTCTAACATCCGGTTTGGAGCTCCAACATCGGAATGTTGCCCTCCAACAGCATCAGGCAACATTCCGTTATCTCTATCTGCCTTAAAAGGATGGCTCTACCCCGTAACCCGTAAAGACCATCATCGCCGTCTCTTCAAGTATTACTGCGACAATAGCGAATAAGATACATTAAACGATATGCGTTCAATCGCATATCATAGTTTATGAAAAACGTGACACACTTCGTTACATTTCACGTCTACGATCCTATTCAATGGATCGAGGATACTCTCATTATCTTTATAGATCCTAACCAGCTATTGTATTGGTTGATTGATCTCGGTTAATCGGTTTTCAACTTTTTAATTTTCATATTATTTGAAAGCTATCCTGGGAATCATCAACTTTTATGAAATGAAACTGCCCTCACGAGAGTCTAAAAGTAGGAATTTCAGATACATTTTACGTCTTCGATCCAACTCAACGGATGGAGGATACTCTCATTATCTTTATAGGTCCTAACCAACTATTGTTTTGGTTGATTCATCTCGGTTAATCGGTTTTCAACTTATCAAATTATTGGAAAACTATGTGGGAAATCACCAAGTTTTATGAAATGAAACTGCCCTCGCGAGAGTCTATAAGTAGGAATTTATTCCAACGAATTTATTCCAAACATTGACGTGCCCTAAGAGATGTTTCGTTCGTAACCATCCTCAGTACCAAAGAACAATTATAACAAAAATCAATGTATACCTAGCTACTTCGATGTTATTTTTTCTTTTCCTTTTTCGAATCGATTGAAATGGATCGACAGACTTTTGAATTATAATTAGCTTCAACAAGAAATGTCAGTAAATTGAAATCGCGAGTAGTCCTTTTACGTGTTATAAATACAAACCCCGATAAATATCATTATATTATGTTGTTATTGCGTATTACATGTGTTTACATATGCATGAGCATTTAAGTACAGTATAATCTAAGCAGCAACATTGTTGCACCCCTGAATATTATGCATTGTGTTACATGAGCATTATAATGAGGATGAGCATTGCGTTACAAGATATGAGAAATAAGTTGAGTGAACGCCAGCTTTTCAACTTAGCGTTGTATATATATGCAAATAGCAAAAAAGGCTAAAGCAAAAAAATATGCTAAACTAATGAAAAATTTACTTAAAAAATTAAATTAAACTTATTTTAAGAGATATGAAAAGAGTTGAAGAAGCAGAACAAACAAATTTGGTATGACTAAAAATTAATAATAAAAATTTTTCTTATTTATCAATGATTAATAGGTAAATATTCAATTCACATCAGTCTGTTATCTGTTCAGTTGAATAATATGCGAGCGACACGTTGTCACCAAAACTTATTGACAGCCTTCAAGAGTTGAACAAACTTCATTTATCAATATGAAACAGGTAGAATGTTTAGTTATATAAGTGATCTTAAAATACAAACTTTGAACTGCAATTAGTTTTTTTTTCTTTTAACAATACGTATTTTGTATTTATATCGCCTAGTACACATTTATTCTGCTATAATAACAGATTTGTTCACATTATTAAAATTTTACGTTGATTAAGATTACACTGAATAAAATTCTACGTCAACTTTAGATCTTATTTACAATTTAAATCAACTCACGTACGACGAGCGTTCGTTTCGAAGTTTTTGATCCTCGTCAGGTACGTAACATTATATATCTAATGTGAATTATATACGTGTCTAAATTAAATGAAACAAATTGTCGCCTTCATCAACGTTTATTTTAAAATTCGTATTAGCGAACGTTTTCGGGAACTAGGCCCATTATCAAGCTAAAAAATTTATTAACAGCATCAAGCGTCATGTTTAAATCCGACAAAACACATATGAAATAAATTACAATTAAAATTCTCTACCCTTTGGTCGAGTGATAAACTAATACGTCTCCATATTTGTTGAACACTGAATTTTCATCGTTGAATCCGCTCAAGTCATCCTTTTAGTGTCCAAGTTGGTGTTATTTTTGATTATATGATGAGAATTGGCCAAATTACAATGCAAGGGTCTGATGTTGTTAAATAGTTGATCTCTCTTTTTGTAAGCATTCCCCAATAAAATTCAGAATATATCGAAAACCCACCACCATTGATCATGCGATCAATAATTTATCTTGTCATGCGGAATCTCATAAAGCTGCTTTCTTCAATACAGCATTCCATAGGCTACATACAGTACGACTCTCTTACGACATTTTTGTGTTAGAACTACGCACAATTTTACAAATCGCTCTTAATAATAACTATGATGTCAATTTCGTCCAAAAATGTTATAAGAAAAAACTATCCAATATTTTTAGAAAAATTCAATATCCAATAGATTCAAATCAAAATACTAATCATATAATTTTCCTTTCAAATTAGTCACGGATAAGAAATTCGTTGTCTCTTTCTCAACCCCTTATACTTTGAGTAGTATTTTTGTCAACAACAAAGATACAATAGCTCCTACCCACAAAAATGGCATATATTCCATTTCTTGCTCTTGTGATAAAGAATATATTGGCCAATCAGGTAGATCTCTCATTACTAGGATAAAAGAACATGTGAGTAGTACTATACATAACAAGAACAATTTAAACCTAGCTATTCACATTAATAACTTAAATAATTACGAACATAAATTTGATATTGAAACCAATAGTAAATTCCTTCATTTTATGAACAAAGGACAGAGAATGAATATTGCTGAGAACCTTGAAATAACCTTGTCAATGAAAAGTAATAATAATTTAAATGATCAAGTAAGTTTCGCAGCTTAAAATTTTTTCAAAAATCTACCATTAAAACATAAGATTTTGTAGTGTCATCGAATTTCTTGGTCTTCAACCACGTTTCACAAACTTCCAATATAGAACGAAATTTTAGTATCACGTCTCCATAGTTTGATACAATTTTACAAAAAGGAAAACACAAAAAAAAATTTTGTTTAAATTCTGACCAATATATAACTAATTTGATTGGGAAAATTAAAAAAAAAAGATGTATTCTAAAATTTTTGACATATTAAAATCTAACTGTATTTGTTGAACACAGCTCTATGTATGTATAATAGTTTTTAGGACGATTAGTTCAATAATTGTCTTCACCAAAGATAATTTGGTTTTTGAAATTATAAGTTGACATATTTCATTTGTGATGGCGAATATTAGTCTGTTGAATACTATATTTGAGTCTTAAGAATCACGAACCAGTTCTATAAATACGTTAAGTTGGTTACAGAACTAATACCATCATATAATCAAAAATAACACCAACATGGACACTAAAAGGATGATTTGAGCGGATTCAACGATGAAAATTCAGTGTTCAACAAATATGGAGATGTAGTAGTTTGTCACTCGATCAAGAGGTAGAGAATTTTAATTGTAATTTATTTCATATGTGTTTTGTCGGATTTAAACTAACACAATATAAAATTTGGTTCCTGTACAATAAAATGTTATGGGCCAGTGTGTGATTATTGTGTGTTTTCAAACGAAAACAATTTAACAATTTTCGAATAATTCTCCCAATTTTCAAATAAATCTAAAATATTCCCCTAACTTCACGTCCGCTTCCACGCTCCTAAATCCTTTATTTCTTCTATTCCTTAAATATTTCTATGCCTCTCCCTCGTCCTTTACAGTTCCTTAGAGTGTGCATTTATGTGTTTACGCTATTTTAATATACCATGACATTGCCGACTGTATTATTAGCATATGATGAGGAAATAGTGCTAACTTTTATTCTGAAATATAATACTTATTTTAAGTAATACGTACGTAATAACAACTAGGACGTTAATTAAATTGTGATGTTACTTTCCTTATTGATATTATGTACTTATTACGAATAATGAAACTAACATCAGAAGTTAATAGGTCAGTCAATTAGTCATAACTCAGTTAATTAGTGTTTAATTATGTAATAACTTAATTAATAACTTACTGAAACGTACTTCTTCACTACAATTTAATCCAACTTATCTTATTAAGTTTAATTACTTACATAATTAGACTTATTTAATTAAACTTAGGTATTTACCTAATTAAAATTATTTAATTTATCTAATTAAGCTTACTTCATTAAACTTACCCAATTAAACATTCTTACTTACTTACTTAAATTATTTAATTCACCTTAAACTTATCTCATTAAATTTACTTACTTAATTAAAGTTATCGTAATACGCTTAATTACCAACATACTTTCTTACATAATTAAACTTACTTAATTAAGTAATAAGTTAATTAATTAACTTAAGATTATTGCTTAATTAAACTTACTATTTAATTAAGTAATCAGTTTTTAAATTTATTAGTAAGTTAGTTTATTAGCGATAAGATAGTTAATTGGTAAGCTAACTAGTCATAAGTTAGTTAATTAAATAGATGGAAACTAACGTCACAAGTTAATTAATTAAAGTGTGATGTTAGCTTCCTTGTTGTTATTATGTACAACTTATTATTTTAAATAAATGTTATACTTCATAACAATCAGTAGCACTATTTACTCATCATATAACTAGTATGCTATTAGTTGCAAGGTGTATGCTTCTTCGTTTTATTTAAAATCTCGACTGTAAGATGGTCAATGACGCCTTATTTCATTTACTTCTCATTTAGAATTTTTCAATAATAATCAACAATTTATAATAATTAAAAACATCAATTTGCAACAATGTACGAGTGTAGTGCTGGCCGCAATCAAATATTAATAATTGGAAAGATGAATATTCATTTCAAGCAGTCGGCTAGTAGGTTAAACAGCAAAATCGTTTATAATCCTTTGTAATAATGGGTAAAATGGCCCATACATCTTGAAATAGCCGCCTTTTTAAGGGTCTTATTGTTTTAAGACGATGTGATAATTTTTCGTAAATCATAAATGGTTATATCTAAAAGGTGCTTAAAATGATGGACGATTTAGAATCGAAAAAATTAAATAAAACATTTGCCGCTGTAATTAAATAGCGAGTTTTTGAACACGACGAATTTTTATTTTTTTTAATATGTTTCTATTACTACTATATTTTTTGTAGTAGCTCATATTGAAAAGTAATCTAACTTAAGTTCTTATGTAAGTTTTCTGCTGTCTCTTCATTTTCGTTTTGCTGTTAATATATTCTTAATATATCTGTGTATTATGTGCATAAAATGAACAGTTCATATTATTAGAAAGGTTAAAAGCATGAGATCGTCGTAAAAATGAGCAAATACATCGATAATATATCTTGTCATATAATATACAATATATTATTTAAATAAGTGATAATGATATAATTTCATAATCGATACGATATCCATACATACATGATTTATACAGTTAAACAGGTAGGTTAACGCATGATATAAAAATAAATAAATAAGGTGTTTTATTAAATCAATATAACTAATCAATATTTATAAACTACGATCTCAATTGATAAAGCTGTTTTTACATATTAAGTCATTATTTTAATCAAATAATTGCGCTTCATTTTTGAATATTGATACTTTAGATTGTGGTCTTTAAGTGAAGTGGCTAAATTTGAAACAATTAAAAACAACATGTATATATATATATATATATATATATATATTTATATATATTCTGGATTCTTGAGTATTTGGTCGGGTTTTGAATAGTAATAAAATTAAATTAAAAAAAAACTTTTAACGTTTCGGAGGCTAGTCCCCTCCTTCGTCGAAAACTGAGTGTTATTTACTTTTGTTACAAGTTGAAACTTAGAAATTACAAATTTGTCCATCAACAGCTGTATGACGAGTTGAAAATAATGAAAATAAAAGTAATAATTTAACCAAAAATAAATATATCGCTATACCATACATAAATAATCTTTCAGAATACCTTTCAACTTGCCTAAAAAACATAACATAGAAGTATGTCTTATAACAATCTAAATAAAATTTACACAAAACTAAAATAAAAGATCAAACCTTATTTATAAAATTCCATGTCAAAACAGTACAGGAACTCATATAAGTACGACAGGACAATACTTAGAAAACAGATTAAATGGACACAAATATCAAAAAAATAGCAACACAGCACTACAAAAATGTTTTCGATTGTTTCGATCGGGCGATCGTTGTTGATTAAGTGATTGGCGTAGTGTGAATGATATATGTCCGATTTTCTTAATGCATATTGGTGTTCTCTGTATCTTGTTTTGAACACACTAATAACCTGGGCATAAAAGAACACATAGTAATATATAAATGTAAGATAAATGAAAACCTAATAAACGAACAATTTAACTGCAAATTCGAAAACCCACTAAGATCCCTCAAATTATTACACAAGAAACAATAAGATAACAATAGATAACGTAACAAGAAAACCAAATGAAGAATATTAACATATATACACAACATGGCAACATCGAATGAAGAATAATGACAAGATAAGCAATAAATTACAATGCAGTCAGTAATTGTTTGAAAATAGCTTGGAAGCACAATGGCACAATAAGCGAATAAGGTGATTTCGACGGTAAGTTTAGTGTAAATTAAACATATAATGGATCACATA
>WYDF02053495.1:0-12016 GCA_009867245.2 Adranes taylori
ATACTTGTTTATGTGGCCCAATTTTTTTTGGCAAAATTTTATATGGCCCAAAGGGTCAAACGGGTTGGACACCCCTGTTCTAGTACCTTTTTCTCTGTATATTATCGACCTTAGGAGAATAAGGAATAATTAAACCTTACAATTAGCATAAATCCCTATAGTCCTCTTTTCTTTTCTTATAACCTTTGAATTTTATTAACACAACCCAATAATCTGCCTATAAATAATTTCCTTATAATGAATTTCTTTTATTATATTTTACTTATTCTGTAGTGTTACAATTACAATTAAAATATATTAAATCGACATCATCTATGTGAAATAAGTCAGAGCCGAATATTGCTCCGTTTTACAAACTCCGTCAGACACCCAGTTAGGGATCCTAAAATGCTGTCAATGTGAAATGGGGAGGAAATTTTCAAATTATGGAGCGACATGATAAAGTTATGAATATTACTAATATTTTGACTACACTCGAAGAAAATGATTCAAAGAACCACATACTCCGCGGACACAATTGTCAGACGGAGCGATTCGTATACGATGCAAATGAACCGGATAACCTGCGTGACCAGTTAGAATTAAGTCTCCTACCCTTCAGTATCCAAGGATGAACATGTCATACATTTTGGATCTGGGATTTGATCGTCGGAAACAAAGATCAATAATTAGGCTTCAAGTTAATTATTGGAAACGTATGCCCCAATTTTGCTAAGGAATCCGCCATGTTGTTGCCTGGAATATCACAATGAACTAGGATCCAACATAATGTAATAAAACAGTTACTGCAATAAGCCTGATAAACCTTCTCTTTAATTTGGGATTTTACAAATGACGACTTCGTATCAAAACGCAGATTACCCAAATTCTGGACTACACTACGCCCAAACTGACAAAAATACCAATAGCAATTTATTTAGGATTAGTCATAACTGATCCATCCGAATACAAAAAAAAATTATAATTTATAACCGATGAGATAGGTTTAGAACAGAGTTCACTTACACACATATAATGACGTTCTGTAAAAAATGGGTGTTGATAAAGCTTGATACCTGATAGCAGAAATGGTCATCCACCCGCGGTTCATCGGTAATTTTTTCTAACCTGTTCTCTCATACATGTTACATCATTTTCTAATTAGCATCTTTCATTCATTAAATATTTGTATTACTTGATTTAGTAAACACTAAATAATCTTCATGTAAATATTATAATTAAAAAAAATTTTTAAATTTTAAATAAATGTAATTAAATAAAATGACATTGAAAAAATCAAAATTTCTTCATTTTTCTTCAAAATTTCTTCAGAAAAATCATTTTCTTCGAGAGTAGTCGAAATATTAGTAATATTCATAACTTTATCATGTCGCTTCATAATTTGAAAATTCCCTCCCCATTGAACACTGACAGCATTTTAGGATCCCTAACTGAGGAAGTGTGTGGGTGTCTGATGGAGTTTGTAAAACGTAGCAATATTCGGCTCGGACTTCTTTCACCTAGATCATGTCGATTTAATATGTTTTAAAGTTGTAACACTACAGAATAAGTAAAATATAATAAAATAAATTCATTATAAGGAAATTATTTATAGGCAGATTATTGGGCTGTGTTAATAAAATTCACAGAGGTTATAAGAAAAGAAAAGAGGATTATAGGGATTTATTCTAATTGTAAGGTTTAATTATTCCTTATTCTCCTAAGGTCGATAATATAGAGAGAAAAAGGTACTAGAAGAAAGAATTGAAACTTTGGAAAGAGGAGAGGAGGATAGGCAAGTAATTGTGTATGCGAATTGTAAAGTTTAATTATTCCTTATTCACCTAATATTTCTAACATATTACTGTAGCTTTCTATGATGTATATTAAGTTTAAAACTTGTTTTCCTGATTTTCTTTTTCTCTTACTTCAATTGAGTATTTCCTACTTTTCGGTCGTATATGCACCTAGAACCGGTGTTAGGCCTGTAAGGCGAAAATAGGCGACGAAAAATAAAAATTGGAAGAAGAAACTTAAAATTATATTGTTGTAGTTTTGTTCTTCTGATGATTGTTATTTAACCGAAAACGTGAAAGAATATTTAATTAAAATTGTGGATCAGACGAAAAAAAATTTATTTAGGTACATGTAAATTTAATTTTATTCAAAATGAAAATTCAAATAATGAACATTTAACCTGTTTCAGAAATAAACGAAACATTTTCAACTTCAAAAAATAAAAAAATTCTGTTGCTTCATCGCACTGGAGAAGGCCTCCCATTTGGAGCATGACTCCAAACTGGGTTTAACCCATTCGGAGCATGACTCCAAACTGGGTTTAACCCATTCCCTTCCTTTTACTTTGGAACTCAGCAAACTTCGTTTGTAAACTGGGTGGTACGATTCCCTCGTGGGGAGGCTTAGAGTAGACCAAAAGGAGGGGCAAAAAGTTTAGAAGTAAAAATTTCTATAAAAGGAAGGCGCGAAGAAATATAGAAATCTTGTTTGTGGAAATCTTGAAAATTTGGTGGATAAATAGTTACGAAGAAATATAGAAATCTTGTTAAGGTATCTTGTAAAAAATTTGTGGATGAGTTCGCCATTCATCTTTTATATATTGAAAGTCATAAGATTTACTATTGTACTACATAAATTAAATGTTAGAGGGTTGGTAATCGTAACATATAACGAATCTAGTAATTTAACTTTCAAATTAGCTTAATGGTACCCAAATAGACAATCGCTTAGCATAGAGAAGCATATTTATTTATCTCCTTGCTGCAAATGTGTTCATAAGCTTTGGCATTAAAAATCTTCCGTCTTTAGCTGGGCAACTAGTCATTTAAAGCAGCTTAGTTACTTAGCTACATTCAGAGACGCACTAAGGTATAATTCTAAAATCTAAAATCTGTACAACGTACATAGGCGTAGAGTGGTATCTAAATAGATAAATTTGTTATGTTAAACTAGTCTCAAATAATTCAATTTGTTAAACTGGTCTAAAAACTTATTGTTAATAAATCATCAAGATATACCTACTTACTGCGGGTAGGGTGCGTTGTTAGGGCCCCAACAATCTGGTGAATCTGAGAGGGCATCGCCCCATGTGTACTTCAGTCCTTGGCCGCCACGACATTTTGATGAAATTTTCGCTCTGACAAGATGTGCTAGTGATATTGCTATTATCTGAATTTGAAGAAATATATGTAATTAAAAATAAGATTGTGATTTTTACTAACAATAGATCCACATACCAGGTACGAATTCTTCATGATAACATTCGCATTCAAAAACTGAACGAGTATAAGTACTTGTGTTTGATATCGAACTCTCATTAATGCAATTAATTAATAATCTCAATAAGCAATTCCTTAATAAATCATAAATTAAATGAGAAAGCCTCTAACAATATATCTAAATTGACTAATCTAATTCAGAAGTTAAATTAAGAAGAAAAAAATATATAACACCAGCCTGTATAATCTTAATATGTAAATACAAGCCAGAAAGAAAACAATTAAGGTGCAAGGTCGTCAGCTTCTACAACTACATATATCTATACAAATAAAAAATATCAGACCAGTTACGCGCCAATAAGAAGCGAGCGGCATATGATCATGTCAAAAGCTTTGTACTTGCCGAAACGGCAGCGGCTCTCATTGATGTAGATATATATGTCTCCAATATAGCCAACGAATTTTCTTATGATTATCATTTTAAAATAACTCTTGCCGGCTTATGCAAGTTTGGACAGGAAATTTAATCCTACCACAATTCTCTGAATGTTCGTTAAGCTTTTTACCCTTTTGGCGCTTAACAACCTGATTGTATATTAGTTTAACGTATTTTTGAGGGAGGCGTTTTTCTATGAGATACTTTGATATTTTGATGCATCAAGCTCTTATTTCCATCGCTGGTGTGACCCACCACTTTTAGAAATCACCGCTACTTGCATTTTCACTAGATAACCGTCAACAAAATAATGCAACTTTGATCCTTAAATTTTCTTAACGTATCAGGAAGAAACTTTGATTGGCCGGAAGTATAACTCTCCTAAAAATTTTGTAGCAGAGGCTTCTTTCTAAGTCCGCCTTTTTTTGCGGCAGACACCGTAGAAAGCCATCGGCTTATGCAAAATATTACAACTCAACGGATGCTTCCCTTGCTAGAAAATTCACATAAAAGGAGCCTTTCAGGCCAGAATCCAAAGAGACGCAAATTTCGAGTTGTTGTCTTTAGATGGCTGCGAGAACGCAATCGCGCTAGTCCAAAGCTTTAATTCTGAACTAAGACCTAGTCAATTCCTTTTGGTCAGCGAGAATGATCGCAGCCAGTGTTGATCTGATCTTAAAGCGTTATAATAAAATTCAACTTCTGCAAAAAAAAGGTTAAGTATCCGACGATACATCTTCTGCTGAATCTTTTGATTCCCAAATAATTATCATTATCATCAATTATCATCAATATAATTAATTATCATCAACAGCAAGATCCCTGCCTCATTTTGTATTAAAGCCTTCCATAGGCCAGGTTATGTGATTATTACTTACTCTACTTCTTTAAAAAATGTAAATATATTCTACTCAGTTGGTTGATAAAACTTTCTATGTCATTGGCGACAAATCTTTCTACGTCATGGGCGATCTTGGTATATCTTTTATATTCTGTCGCTATAAAGCAAAACTAACAATTCAGGCCTCATTTCGTGTTCGTGAATGGTCTGCCAAGGCTTTAGATCCCTGCGACCATTTAGATTAAAACGGTCGTACCTGTGTTTTCAAAGCAAGAAGAGAGAGAGAGAGAGCAAGAAGAGAGAGTGATGTGTGTTTTGGTTAGTAGTTCAATTCAAAACGGAAGACGGATAATGCAGCATCCCACTTTCATGTCAACAACAGGAGTGGATATCAGATAACCTAATGTAATACGCAAAGACCTATATTGAATTTTATAAACTTGCTGAAGTAACAGTGTAGAGCAATGAAAGTATATAGAGGCTCCATATTCTATCACCGATCTAATAAAGGAACAGTAGAATAGTATTAATGCTTTAGGACCCCTCCCCCACGGGGCGCCCAGGATGCTTAGGATGCTCGCTATTTTCAACATCTTTGTGGCCCTCTTGCTTGTACTATGCATAAATGCTTGTTTTATTCATATCAAAATTACCAGAAAGCAACATTTAGCGTACCCAGCACTTTATTGTATTCTATAACCCGCGAAATTTAAAAATTCCGCGTATTATCTGATCATACCTCGTATGTAGAACTGTATTTTATATAACTGACTTATATATTTTCTATATTATAAAATTATAACTTCCAGTTACGAGTCAGTTTAGTTTAACGATCAGTTTAACGTGAGACCGCACGTTGGAACCGCTTTTGTTGTTCCATCGGAACCGCTCAGTGGCTTACTGAGGGCACGGACAACTTAGAGTATTGTGAGATGTCCAGAGGTTCGTGTTCTTGTGGACAGCTGAAAAAGATTCTTACTACTAATTAATGATACAGTATTAACGATTTAACAAAATAACTTCTATTGGTCTTCTAAACAATTTAAACAAAGAAACAAATATAAATACACAATATAAATGTCAAATTAAATTAATGACGCAATTATGACAATTAGCAAATAAACAATAGTGATCTATCAAGATAATACTCAAGTGGTGCAAATAAAACAGTACAAATGTATGTTAATAATCATAACAAAACAAAATAAAAGCGACGCCTGTAAATAAATTTCAAATATGCGGTGATAAAATAATAAAGCAGAAGTAATGCGGAAAGCATGTAAAAATAGTCAATAAAACCGGAGGTATTGGGTTTTATTTCGGAGGGAAATCGGAGGTAAAGTTAAATGCACTATATGTATAACTTCTAGATAGTACTCTTTACTGATTGTGCGACCTGATGGCAAGAACTCATGGTACAGTGTGCCATTGATGTCGAATTAACATTCAAGCGAACTTGGCGAGCTTTTTTCGGTCTTCAGAACGTTTCTATTGGGACGATCGGGCCTTAGTTTCGACATCGTATCCATACACCCATTTTTCGTCACCAATTATGACTTGTTTGAGTAATCCTCGATTGTCGTTGATTTCATTAAGCAGCTCCTGAGCAGTGTCAATTCGACACTGCTTTCGATCGAAATATAACAATTTCGCAATAAATTTTGCTGTCACTCGTCCCATGTCCAACACATCCGAAATAATAGCTTGACATGAGCCAAATGAAATGCCAATATCTTCAGTCATTTCAATGAATCGGCGATTGTCCATAACTATTTTCTAGGACGCCCAGGATGCTTAGGATGCTCGCTATTTTCAACAGCTTTGTGGCCCTCTTACTTGTACTACGCATAAATGCTTGTTTTATTCATAACAAAATTACCAGAAAGCAACATTTAGCGTACCCAGCACTTTATTGTATTCTATAACTCGCGAAATTTAAAAATTCCGCGTATTATCTGATCATACCTCGTATGTAGAACTGTATTTTATATAACTGACTTATATATTTTCTATAACTTCCAGTACTCGTAACTGGAAGTTATAATTTTAGATCAGAATCACAAATCATATAAAGACAAGAATATTTCCTCTATTTTATGATGATCCAACTAAGTAAATTCTATAGATTTATTATGGATAAATAAGTGCGCATCCGATTAAAATAAATACAATATTATATTATGTATTAGTATATAGATATAAATGCGTGTACAATCACCTACCTACATACATATTTGAGCGGTTGAGACAGAAACCTATAAGGAATGAACAGTTATCTCAGCAAACGTGAGGTCAATGATCAATGGATAAAGTTACAATGTCCAGAGATTCTCAATATACCAGAATAATGGTAATTTTTTAAATAAGATATTTTCTTTGCGTATTATTACAAAGATAATTAAATTCGCGCGCATAACCATCAGTTCATAATTATGCAAGAGAAAATGCTGCAGCGAAACTCCTTAATGTTTCTAAAATTTCCAGGAACGCCTTCTTGGAGGAAATGCTTTAATATTCCTTCTCAAAACCGATCAGTTCTGGATCACATCTCATTATCCATTCTCCACTGTTCTGAATGTTACTCTTTTTCATACGGTTACAGTACCAATAGACAATACTATCGATTTTCTTCTAAAGAAGATGAATAAGTGTTTGATGCACAGTCTATTTATAAATTCGCCTAAAACTAATCAGAAAGCTTTGTCGGTCCGGCCTTTTTCGCGTTTGATGGAGATTTCGGTGCCGTGGTCGTTTGATCGTCCGCTGTCTTCTTCGATTTAGCTGATGCTGGTTTCTTGTCGCCTCCTGCAGCGGTTGAAGCTTTTTTGGTCTTGACCGCTACCGATGATTTTGTCGACTTAGCTCTGGCGGATTTTGGTCGCTTTGCGGCATTAGCCTTTTTCGCTCCTGCTGAAGGCAATTTCCCGCCTGATGAAGCACTGGAAGCCAATTTGAATGAACCTGAAGCTCCTTTATCCTGAAGCTGTTTTAGTTTAACATGCCAATAAATATCTATCAGTTTCTATAGGTCCCCCAACAAATACAAAAAAGACACTTAAAAACCTCCACACATTGTGCAAGTGGAACTTATTGATGCAGATGTTCACCATTGACTGTAGTTTATTTTTGAAGTTTCTATCAACAAATTGACTAGAGCTGACCATATTTATTCAGATATTTCTCTACTCCAGAACCAGTATTCCGCAAAGTTAGGACAAGCGTTCCACAAAAACTTGAAAACCAGTAAAAAATTAAAACGTAGTTTCTATAGAAAATTCATAAATTGGCTATAGCTCATACTTTAACTAGATTCCTGATTCCTATATATTTTCTCTGTTTATAAGGTTTGGGAGTTTTGTTCAAAATGAGAGGAACGATGTTTTCAAAACTATTCTCAAAGAGACTAAATACTTTTAGTAAATTAAAATGGCACATTTGGATGATATCTTCCATCAATAAAACAATGTGAACTGGTATGTAAGGTAAAAATAAAAATGTTCTATCATTTATTATCAAATTCTCAGCATTTCAAAAAGAAATAATATTACAGTGGAGAACGTGCATAATTCAAAAAAAGCAAAACAATATAATTCATCTTCTGTGATCAACATTTCAAATTATAAGTTTTCGTTACAAGAAGAGAAGAAATTTTGGATTTCTGTTCAAACTGTGTTTTAGAACAATATTTGAAAATACATTTTTAGAAATATAAATTTATTATATCGAATACTCCTATACTTAAATCAATTTAAAATTCATCTTCTATAACTGTTCTTAATCAATTTTATTCTAAAGATGTCTCCTACGTTGATTAAAAAAAATTATAGAAGTGCAACTTTAAAATTATAAAACTGACAAACTAGGATTGTTGCGTCGATTAGGGAAATTTTATATTACAAAAGAAAAACGTCTTATTTGTAGATGCGTCGTCTTTCTTTGGGTGTAAAGATATGTGTATACTGTTTTATTTTAAGACCCGCAAAAATCTTGCAAAATTGTAAGTGTTCCGTGATTCAGAAACGGTTAAGAAACACTCTTCTAGTCATTAAACTTAAATCATATTAAGTATTGCTCAAAATCTTTTGTTTGGGAAACACTGTTTTAGCAATCTTAAGTATTCGCTGGATAAGGCCGTGCTTATATATATCCTTAGCCACTTATTTCTTTCTTTTGTTCGTTTTGTCGTTATCATCTTCATTTCGTATTCTGCGTGTTTCTTAATACTGATATAAATTTTATGTTTCTATGTATGTTTGTATAATATCCAGCTAGGTGATTTAGCATATTGCTCATTTTTGGTATATAAGTTGGAATAAAGAATTTCAAACATTTTTAATATAGCATTTTGAAGATGACATATTTTAGTAGTTTTGTTATTTCAAAAAGTACCATAGTTAAATCCAACTTTTTTTAAATGACACTGGTATCTTACGAGACATTTTATGCCTGAGAGGCTCAAACCTCACATAATTTTGATGATATTGTATGATCTCGATTTCATAAGGTATCCAAATTATGTTCTCTAACTTGTATCAGTTAGGTACTATCATGGGCGGGGGTTAGATGTGAAGTGATAGGAGAACCTCTCCTATCAATTTTGGGTTTTCTGTCAGCAACAAAAACAAGAGACGAATGAATCAAGTGGAGAAAATATTTCGTCTCCGTCTGTCAGCATTTGCATCCACCTACATTGCCCAAGTGCTCAGAATTTGTGCAGAGGGTGAGGAAACTTCAAATAACAGTTTTGGTTTTGCAGTACATATGAGTGTTTAAACCAGACTAAGATTTGACGTTTCAAAGTAGTGACCTCAAATGTAGGTGTATGAGATTTGACCTCAAATGGCATTTTTGGCAGACATACTCCGATGCCTTGTCAGGAGCACTGTGGAAAGTGTACATTATCTTTGGAACCAAATAAGGGAGTCATGGGAAGCAAGTACAGTCTCTGGTTACAAACTGGAAAAATGCTTTGAAAAAATGCGATGAATATGCCTCAATGCAATATCTTAAATTAGGTAGATATTAGCGGGAATCAAGACGATCGAAATGTTGTAGAGCGCTTCAACCGTGATAACAAGGAAATAGACGAAGACAACAGCTTGAAAGCTATCATAAAAATTGTCTTGTTATGTAGGCGGTAAGAGAATTCATTATAGGATCAGGATTATATAGGATTATCAGAATCCGAAGATAATAATGGTAGTTTTACGGTTCTTCTTTGTTAGCTAGTAGCTCAAGGTCTTTCTCAGCTAAATCGTACAGCTAGATACAGATGCACTGATGTCCACATAAAGATTCTAAGAAGCAAACAACAATTCACGATATTTTTTCAAGAAGCCCAAGAGCTCCGGCGAAAAAATAATTCCGCGTTTAGCTGGAAGACATCGCCAAGATGTCCAGACAGACTCAGTCGAAGAACAATACCTTAGAAATTTTTTCTTTCCTCTAATTGATAATTTGAAAACGGAGTTGGAAGCACGTTTCCAGACTTGCTAATGCCAGAGCTTTTGACTCAGAGTCGAACCAAAATGGACAAAAAAAACTAAGAGCCTTATAATTGAGTTCCAATTATCAACAATCGTTACCAACTGAGTCTGAGGTGGATAGATTCTTCTGAAAAGTCATCTTAAAGTCATTGACGCATGTGATGCGGACTTCTACCCAGCTGAAGCTCAGTAGACCGAAACATAATTGGCGATCCTGAAGTTGTAATCAAGCATTACGTAGCTAAGTATAGCAAACCCCTTCGATTGAAATTTTATAGCTCCCATGGGTACTATTGGGTACTATCTCCCATGGGTACTACCTAAGAAGAAAATATGTTGGTGTATGTTAACCATTTGGAAACATGCTTCCCAGCTATTCTATTATTGAAGACCTCGAACTGACTAATAAACATATACACTAATTAGCATAGAAGGACCAAATATAATTTTGCTAGTAGAAAAAATCAAGTCGTGTTAGAAAAAATTTCCAAATATCTCAGCTCTGGACATAGTACAAAAATCGAGAAGAAACCTAATCTTTTCCTTTATAATAAATCTATAAGGAAACTATATTTAAATTTTTTTAAGAAATGAGTGTTGGAGTAAATGTGTGAATTTTTTGAAAAATATATACACACACACGGAAACATACACTAGAGGTCGGCATATTCAGTTTAGGGAGCGCCTGAGCCCAAATTAAAATTTTTCATCGAAACGCCTCATAGATCATACGCGGCATAAAGACCCTAAACGCCCTAAAGAATGTAAGCGCACTAATTGTGCCAAGATCTCCCCGAGCCTGAACTAGGGCCTATACGAGATCGGATGGCCGAACGGTTTTTGCGCACCTCTAACACACACGCACACATGATCCAACTATTTGGTCATCTATTTGAGTTTAGTCTAAATTTTAGACGCTAAAATATTAATTATTTGAAAACATATATAACAACTTTTAGGGTTTTATTACTCTAAATTACTTCGAAGCGATGCTTCCGCAACAATTTTTTGTGAAGGAAAAAAGAAATTTGGATGTAACCTATGAAAAATAAAATAAAGAATTTAGAATAAAAATATTTTGAAATTAAATACTTACAATGAAAATTTTGCATCTAATATATCCTTTGAACATTATTGTATTCTAATTAATAACCAAACCACCAAATCACAGACACAAATCCGTCGTTAAACGCGTTTCAAGAGCACAATTTCAAAATTTTTATATACTTTTAAATGTTTTTCAATTTCATTTCCGTAATGGATAAATTTTTTTTTTAGATAAATGCCGTGTCGTTGGAAAACAATTAGGACTGAAATCTGTTCAAATATAATTTCTCAAATATACTGTCGGTGTACATGAAATGGTATACGGTATTAAACCGTAAAAAATTATGTAAAAATTTGCCGTTTTATAGGAAGTGTGTCATGCGCTCGCTACTTACTACTTTATTATAAAAGTAATACACACGATGTACTTGTTCAATGCTAGCCAATATAATCAGTACGCGATGGTCGTACTTTTATACGCGTCGTACTATTTATGCGATGATGGGTGCTTGCTTATGCACGGATGGCATGTCTGTTATAGTTGGGTTTCCAATGAATCTTCCACTACGTTTAGTACCATCATGCTATGGATTAGGGTTATCGAATATGATGTTCTTGTAGCATACTGTTTTTTTTTAAACGGGGTTTTTTTTTTTAAGTATTAACTGTAAAGGAGAGTACGTTAAAAAATTTCGCAAAGCGGATAAGTGTATTTAATCTATTATTATAATTAGTTGGGTATAACTTGGATAAATATTACTAATCTATTTAGTGTTGTTTATCTTTCTTCATAATTTGTTTTTGAAAACCATGCCACACAATTTGAGTAATTTTGTTATATATAAAATTCGGTTTACAATGTTCTTCCACGTCTTCCGATTTCCAGTCTCCACTGATCACGGTCCTGCCAGAGATCGTCCCCCAGTTCTCTCAACCTGATCTCCCTATCTATCCCCTCTCTCCAACTTTTCCTTGGTCTTCCTCGCTTTCG
>WYDF02053506.1:0-12016 GCA_009867245.2 Adranes taylori
TAATCCCGTAATCCCGTAATCCCGTAATCCCGTAATCCAGTAATCCAGTAATCCCGTAATCCCGTATTCCCGTAATTTCATAATCCCGTAATACCCTGATCCCGGATACTCGTGTTCCCTTCGTAGGGAACATCATAGGATCACCTACTATGTTATGTTAAAGTATCCTGAAAATTTAATCGAAATTGGTTGAACGGTTTAGAAACCCATAATTTTTTATGCTTAACAAAATTTCAAGAATATGTGTCCCGTAATCTCATATCCCGTATTCCCGCATTATGGCCGCGATCAGCGACATGACCTAATTGCCGCAGCAGCGGCCCCGCCGCGACCAGCGTTATGCGTAACAAAATTTCAAGAATATGTGTTACCGTATCCCCATATTCCTATATTTCCGTATTCACGTATTAACTATTTCCGCATTACGGCCTAAATTATCGCGGCCTGTGACCGCGTCTTATCCTGTATTCCCGTATTACCCTATTCCCGTATTCCCATATTGTGTTTGTGTGTGATAGATACCATACGTATTCTTATAGATAATCTATTACGGTATTAACAAATAAAGAATTTTTAAAGTTATTAGGGTCTATATATTTGGTACTATAAGAGTGGGACCCAACATATGTGGCATCATTGTAAAAAAATATACAGGGTAAAAAAAATTATTTTTCCTCAAAATTTTTCAAGTATAGTCAGTTAATCGCACTGGCAAAATTGAGTTCCCCTGGTCTTACATAAGTTCCGTTAGTTTCATTTTTCCAGCCTTTACAGGAATACAGATATTTAGGTTACTACACTTTTTATTCAAGGTGAAATTACTCCGGCGCTATGACGTGCGATTTTATTAAACACTCTTAATCGCTTAAGTGTTAAAGGAGCTTTCGAGATAAGAGATTTAAAAAAAATTCTTGTGAAACTTTTCGAGAAAATGGACTCTAAAATTTGCTAAACCAAAACTACCCTGTACATATGATAATTGTCATTTTAAAAATTAATATTTGAAACAAAATCGATGTAGCCTATCAATAAAGTTTAATGGAATGTCATATCTTTTATCTTTCCTGAGATATTTCACAAAGTTTGTTAAACTAGACACGTGGTAACATCGCGTCCTATACAATTTGGCAACATGGAACTTTTTTATTCGACGCTCAAAACAAGGAAAATTTTAGGCTCCTAGTTTGAATACGAAATTCCTGAACAAAACAAATGGCTCCTGTCCGCCAAAGGGGGTTTATAAAAATTAAAAAAAAAACGTTCTGCGGGCTCAGAGTCATCTGCGTACCAAATTTCGTCGAAATCGGTACCATAGGGAAGGAGAAGTTGTTAAACATACACACGCTTATATAAAGAGACACCGAAAAATCGACCATTCTTTCATTTTCTCGTTACTAAGAAAAAGGTTTTAATTTATTAGAATATTAAAGTCGAAAAGATTGATGTTACATCTGAATAAAATAAAGATAGAAATTAGTAAAAATGGAACTCTATATTTCCAATTAAATAATTGAAAAAAATTACAATCAAATAATTATAAATGATTAAACATATATAAACCTACATAAAGGATGTAGGTCTTTTATTTTAGAAATTAGTGCTTTGAGTATTGAGATACCATAATTCAGATCAAATAAAGACAATTTTTATTCATCTAATATATATGATTTTAATTTGACGGGTTTTTGCATAATTTGCGTCTGTTGCGTGATTAGATGAGTTTGCTCTATCTCTAATAAAAATTCTCTATTAAAATAAAATACCATTCAATGCGAGTTAGGATTTATCTACGCTCAACACACTTATTTTCATTTTCCATAGTTTATAATTTTTCAACTCTATACTTTTTTAAGTTTTTAAGTGAATACGATTGTTTCAAAAATTAAGTATAATAACAATGAACCAAGTCAAATAAAAGTTTTTATTGAATGGCTTAATATTTATTCCTAATTCTTACATGACTTATACTTCTTAAACAATTGTAGCACCCGACTAGGCAGTTTTGTTGAATATTTCAAAATGGGAATATTTCTATTTTGGAGGTGTATTAACTTGGGTGCTTTGCTTTCCTAAATAAACGACTTTATGTAACACATTTACAGAGACAGGTGGGAAAATAGTGTTCATGTTATTTCAAATATGCTCTCCTAATATCTAATCCAAATATTGGCACATTCCATATATGTAAATACGTTCAAGTGAAAGATTAAAGTTTTCTTAGGAAAAAAACAGAAATGGAGAATCGGTTGAGAAAAACCTGATTTACTCAATGTAACGTAAATAAACTGACCATCAAGAAAATTATCTATCCAACAGCAATGTATATTATTTCAATAAATCTTAAATTTACATTCAAAATACAAAATTATACTTATTGTTTACGCAACATTTAATACATTAAACAAAATAAATTGCAGAGTCAATTTAAACATTTATGAATATTCATTCTTATAGGCTAAAATAGTATTATTTGAATTTAAATTTTTTTATGCCGAATCAAATCAAATTTAATATGTACATTAAATTGTCCAGCTTAGTGGGAGAAGATTTATATAAAATGCATATAACATTGTAGCATATTTATTATCAAGCGTTTTTTCACAAAATTTTCATCTTTTTTGCTACAATATAAAATGTATTTGAGAGCACTTCCATCATACAACGCACAACGCGTCAGTGTTATTGGTGAATTTTATCCTTATTGCAAAACGTCTACGTTGTTGATCACATTATAACGCCAAACCTTAATACATTAGAACAAATACGCGAATACACGAAGTTTACTCAAATTAATCAAATTATTATAACTGTGTATTCCTAGTTATTTGAAAGGTTTAATTATTTGGCCAGAAACAAGTGTTTATAACGTCATATTTTGTTTCCTGAGCATTCTCTTACCAAGTATGTTGAGCGTCTGCAAGAAACAAACTAACGCATGAGTAGATCAAGAAAAATGCACGTTAAAGGGGAGATAAAAGAATGTACCTTTGGAATATTCTTAAAATATTATTGTTGAAAGTCCATAGAATGTCTTTGAAAAAATAAACATAGAATGTGTTATCTGGCAAGTAAATTTCGCTTTATATACGTAGCATATAATAGTAATATACTGAATATTCAGAACATTTAGAGCACTTGTTCGCTGGCGTTCCATACATCAAGTTCGATCTCAGTTCTATCTTGTTTGATGTTAATTTAGGTTGTTCCGTACATCTTGTTACATTTTGTTGTTCTCTACAATATAGATATTTCTGCAATGCTTCTAAACTGCTTATTGACGTTCTTCTGAGTTCCATGTGTTACATTGACGTTCTTATCTTATCTGTTGTTTATTAGGGTTATTACGTAATATGGTAGGTATGTAGGTATTACGTACGTACTACGCACGTATACGGGTAGTCCGTAAAATTAATACCTTCGGATATGCCAAAAAAATTATGATTTTCCTATTATCAACATCTTATTTTGGAGACCCCATTAGAAAATAACGCATGAAACTCCTTTGTATAAATTAAATTACAGTTTATTTATGTTCTAAAATAAGATAACTCATTCACAACATCATTACGTATACTTTTCAACAACAGTACTGAGTTATTGAGTTCCTAGAATTATTTCAATTATGGAAATTAGGAACAAACAGGACTTCGTTATTATTTACAATAATAAAATGGATAAAATAAAAAGCGTTCATACACTAATTTATGCATAGGACTGGCAGATTCATGATGAAACGTCAATTAGGATTGGGTACTTAGTGTAAAGTATTAATTCTACTTTATAGAAACATAGAAAAAGGGTAAACATAATAAGAATTGTGTTGGCACAATTTTCTTCATAAAAAGAGAATCCAGATAATCTTATATAATAGAAAACACGTCAAAGTGAGAAACAGTAAGAAATTGGGAAGGTTGACGTATAAAATGTATAAAGAAAAATCTGTCAATACCATCATCTTACGGTTTAGAAATGCTGTAGACAAGTACTTCTTGCCATATTGGTAGTAAATAAAAATTTTAAATGGAATCAGTGATACTTATTTCATTTTATTCTGAAGTATGACCTAAATGGGGTAAATTTCTCAATTGCAAATAGCAATTTCGAAGGAAATTTTAAAGCCAAAAAATTTGCGGCACACAGCAAGTAAAACAGTAAACCGAGCCTGTGTGCCTTTGACTTCATTAAGACCTCGTTCTATTAGAATGCACCAAAGGCATGAAGAAAAAAGTGAAACAGAAAGAATTTTTTCCCGATAAGTAGGTTTCCAAAATGTATAGGGGCAGTGGATTGTAGTCAAGATTCAATCCCTTGGTGGCAATGTCGCGCTATATAGCATTTGTATGGATGACACTACTTTTATTCGACTCATAATACAATATGCACTATGCGAGCGAAATTAGTAGTAAGAGATGACCGATTCTAACACCAAGAACCCATCGAGACTTACCCTAACTCGTTCTAAACGAAAACGCGAGTTGGCGCTGATGACGTAATTGACAGCTGTCATTTGAAAAAACAAAATGCGTTGATGACGTAACTGACAGCTATCATTTGAAAAATTAACATGGCGCTGACGTTACCATTGATAGTTCATTTCCGACTGTCAAAATTTGGCACGAACTTTTAATTTTGATGTTATGTAATCAAAAAAATAACTAGATTTGTCACTAGATTTTAAAAAATAACTGGATTTGTAACTGTATGTGAGGTCTAACATAAATAGCCATTTGCGTTTGATAACGAAGATGGCAGATCATTAAATTTTGAGTTTATGTAATCTAAAAATAACTAGATTTATCACTAGATTTTAAACGGAAAATAACTACATTTGTAACTATATGTGGAGCCTAATATAAATAGTTGCACGCATTTGCGTTTGATAATCAAGATGGCGCACCATTTACATATGGATACATCTCTATGAATACGTTTCGATATGAATACAGCTTCAGTACAAAAATATTAGCTAATAATAATCAGCTCGCATAATACATTTCAAATAGGTATAAGTTGAGCACCAAACAGTATTATGTATAATTTGGATTTTGAATCGAAAATTTGGTACGAAATTTAAATTTCAGGTTCCAAAATAACTAGATTTGTGGGGTCTAATAAAATAGTCACATGCATTTGCGTTTGATAACCAAGATGGCGTGAAATTTAAATTTTGAGGTTATGTAATAAAAATAATAACTAGATTTGTTACTAGATTTAAAACAAAAAAATTTAATTAAATTAAATGCAAACTGATACGCAAATAAATAAAACAATCAAATATAATAACTCAAATATGTCTCTTCCGGTCAAGAACTTCCGATCATAAAAAATCAATTCCTGTCCACAAAAAACTTACTTCGTGCCAACAACTTCCGGTCATAAAAAATCATATCCTGTCCAGAAAAATTGTCATTTCCGGTCAACAACTTACGGTCATAAAAAATCATTTCCGGACCAGAAAATTGTCACTTCCGGTCAACAACTTCCGGTCACAAATTAAAAATCATTTTCGGACCAGAAAAATTGTCATTTTCGGTCAAAAACTTCCGGTCATAAAAAGTCATTTCCTATCCAGGAAAATTGTCATTTCCCGTCAACAACCTCCAAACTTGAAAATCATTTCCAGTTCAGAAAAATGGTTACTTCCCGTCAACAATTACCTGTTGTAAAAATCATTTCCGAACGAGAAAAGTGGCATTTCGGGTCTCAAACATTTTCCTGAAAATAGGTTAAATAATTAGTAAACATCTCATACACAGTTACATCAAATCAACTTAAAATAAAATCAACTTAGAATCAAATTAAATAAAATCAATTCAACTTAAAATCAAATCAACCTAGAATCAGATCAAATTAATTCAACTTAAAATCAAAGCAACTAAATCAAAAGACATAAAATCAATTCAAGAAATGAAGCATTTTAGAGAAATAATGTATCATTCTAATAATGAAATGAAGCAGTTTAAAGATGTAATGTAGCATTGAAAAGTAGCAATCTAATAATGACATATGGCATTTTAAAAATGATATGTAGCATTCTAAAAATGATATGTAGTATTTCTTAAACATGTAATGTTCTAATAATGATTCCTAATGATCAAGCAGCAAAATGTAGCATTCTAAAAATAAAATATAGCATTTAAATGATGAAAGGTAGAAGTTTAAAGATGGAATGTAGCATTCTAATAATGGCATGCTGCATTCTAAAATGAAATGTAGCATTCTAATAATGACATGTAGAATGTTAAAGATATATTGTTGCATTATTATAATGAAATGTAACATTTTGAACGTATTGCATACATTACCTTTATTTACCATCCAATTGGCAAGAAAATATTCGGATTTACTTGTGATATTAATCATAACAAGGATATCTGTAAAAATGAAGCACAAGCAATATATTCCATAAAAGAACATGAAAAACTGAGACGAATTAAAGAGGATCTCTGGGACAGACGGTCTTTTTTTAGCTTCAAATTAGCATTCAGATACGATTTTCATTGTTGTGTAACTAGTCACTATAGAATCAAACGATATGCTATCTAGATGCACTATAGAATCAAACGGTATGCGATATGAGTAAAGATCTATAGAGCGGATAGTTAATTGGATTTTGCGAAGAAATGTTTTATGAAATAAACAAATTCGAAAATCTTCAGATGAAATATTATTTTTAACATTCTTTTTAATGCCTTTATCTTTTTTTGTTATCGAAGTTTCACCAATCTGGCAGTACATTTTGGATCTTAAACCTAAAAATTTCATACATTAAAGTTACTGTATATGCGATTTTCATAAGAATAGGAACTGTCCGATTAAAGAGCGGAATTTGGTGAGGATTAGTTGGAGAAACCAATGTAGTATTTTAATAATGATATGTAGAATTCGAATAATGACATGTAGTATTTTAATAATGGCATGTACTATTTTAATAATGACATGTAGCATTTAAAGATGTAATGTAGCATTGTAAAAATGAAACTTAGTGTTTTAATAATGTAATGTAGCATTCTAATAATGAAACGAAGCATTTTAATAATGACGCTTATCATTTAAATATGTGATGTAGCATTTTAGTAATGACATGTAGCATTCTAAAAATGAAATACATCATTTTAATAATGTAATGTAATATTCTAATAATGAAATGTAGCATTTTAATTATGACTTGTGGCATTTATAGATGTAATGTTGCATATTAAAAATGAAATGTAGCATTTTCATGATGAAATGAAAGATTCTAACAGTGAAATGTAGCATTAAAAGATGTAATGTTGCTTGTTTTCCGATTTCCCATTTCGAGTTTACGATCACGGAATATTACATGAATGTAAAACGCATCCAAGTGATAAACACTGGTTTCATTCCAGCTGAAATCGGAATATTCCGTGAACGTACACTCGAAATGGGAATTCGGACAACTAGCAAAAATCGATCGCTTTCCGAAGCGGTTCTTGAAAGTAATCAATTCCAGTTGAAATCGAGATATTCCATGAATGCAAAACGGAATATTACATGCACGTAAAACGGAATGTTTCATATAAATGAAATCTAGTCAGTTGTCGTCGTGATTTGTAGATCTTCATTCGCTCATTATAAAAAAATAAAACGCGATGCAGTGGAAAAAGAAAGAAATAAATTCAGTCGCAGTTGAACTTTCGTAGAATGAACGAGTAGTAGTTGAACTTCCAAACCATAAACATCGGTTTCAATCCAGTTGAAATCGCAATATTCTATGATAGCAACTAGGAATATGTAAGTCGCTGAATCTTTATTGAAAGAATCGTGTATAGAAGGAAACTTTATATTTGGCAGGAATATAATAGAACAAGTACATCCTCCATTACTAATTTGAGGAGGAATAAAATAAAACGGAATTCGTACAGACTTACGATCACCGACTTTGTGCTTCGAGTTATATGTATTTAAATGTAAAAAATGTGTATTTTCTATAGAATTCGGTCAAAATTACATTGATTCTTATGAAAACTCGCACAAATTCCAAAGGTCAATAAGGTTTTTCGAAATACTCTATTTGACGAGGAATAAAAATAAAACGGAATTTGTACAGTCTTACGACCACCGATTTTGTGCTTCGAGTTACATGTATTTAAATGCGAAAATTTGTATTTTCTATAGAACTCAGTTATAATTACATTGATTCGTATGGAAAAGACACACAAATTCTGAAGAGAAATAAGATCTTTCGAACGTAATTCGACCTGATTTCCTTTAAAATAATATCCTAATTTAGACTAAAATTAAAGTGCTACATTTTTATTTAAGCTTTATCAAAACGATATTAAATGACCTCGTATTGCTGAATGTAACGTAAAATTTCTAGCTGTATTGTTTTATCATCCAGAGATACAGATTACCATTAAAATGATACCTATTTTAGGCTTACTGAAGATACGATCTTTCGATTGATCTGCAGCGTTGAGCATTATCGGAATGGTATTTTGCATTACCAACATATTATTTTGCATTGACAAAATGCTATTTTACATTATCAAAATGCTCCATTTTTTACTTAAGCAGCTTCAGTATGAAATTTTTGCATTTGATGACGACTACAATTTCTACTTTTTTTATATGGAACATGATTTCCATCATGGAACGATCTAATATTTTATCATTTACTTGATTAGGTTTCGTTGTCGAGCACACTAAAACCGCCCCCCCCTCCCCGAATTTGATGATGATGAAGAATGAATTAGGTGAGATATACATTTATTTTAACCTGAAGATGTATTCATATCGAAACTATATATATTTTCTATGCATTTTACAGATATCCTTGACTTGATTAATATTAAAAGTAAACCTGTTTATTATATTGTAAATTTAAAGGGGTCATTTTTGGCCCTCTTCAGATAGATCCAAGTTTTCGCGTTGAATAATTTTCAAGTACAAATCAACGAGACAATACGATATTCGAATAGTATTTCCTTGACAATTTTAATGGTAACCATTGCAGGAACGTTTCTTTCCTGCCTTCAAATCGTCCCATTTTTGTATGTTTTTCTATGAAATGCATTGCTTGTGCTACATTTCTTACGGATACCTTGTTTTGATTAATATTACAAGTAAAATTGTATATTTTCTTGCAAATTCTAATGGTATCGCTAGGTACCCTAAATTGCAAGGTACCATCTAATCCATTCCAATTACACATCAATCGTTCGATTTTTACATGTTTTCGCGTTGAATAATATTTTAGTACATGTGAATAAGAATATACGATATTTTAAAAGTATTTTCTTTTTAATTTTGATGGTAAACGAAGGGGGCGATGTTTTGTCGCTCCCACAATTTCGATACATTTTGTATGTTTCTGTATGAAATTTTTATGTATTGCTAGTACTGTATTTTCACAGATACCTTATTTTGATTTAATATTACAAGTAAAAGTGTATATTTTCTTGCATATTGGATGGTAAACAAAAGGAATGTATGCAATACGCTGCCTCTAAATCGATCCATTTTTACAGGTTTTTCTATAAAATTTATTGCTTGCACTATATTTTTTAGATACCTTGTTTTGATTTATTATTACACGTAAAACCATATATCATCTTGTCAATTTAATGGTACCGCAAAATGCGCTATATTTCAGGGTACCTTTAGTTGATGCAATTTTTACATGTTTTCACGTTGAATAATATTAAGTACCAAACAGCATCCTAACAATTCGTTCTATTTGGAATGCTACATTACGTCTTTGCTACATGTTATTATTATAGTGCCATATTTAATTATTAGTATGCAACATTACATGTCTAAAATGCTACATTTCATTTTAGAATGCTACATTTCATTTTTAGAATCCTACATTTTATTACTAGGATGCTACATTTCATTATTAAAATGCAACATTACATCTTTATGTGCTACATTTCATTGTTAGAATACAACATTTCATTATGAAAATGCTATATTTTATTATTAAAATGCTACATTACATCTTTAAATGATATATGTCATTATTAAAATGCCACAATACGTTCGCAAAATGCTACATTACATTATTAAAATGTTAGACGCCATTATTAAAATGCTAAATTGCTCTATCTAAATATTACTTTTCATTATTATAATGCTACATTATATTATTAAAATGCTACCTGGCATTACTAAAATGCTACATGTTTCTCCAACCAAGCCTTACCGAATTCCGCTCCTTAATAAGGCAGTTCCTGGTCTTATGAAAGACAAATATGCAGGAACTTTAATATATGAATTTTTAGGTTTAAGAAAATGTACTACCAGACTAGTGAAAATTCGATAACAAATAAAGCTAAAGGCATTAAAAAGAATGTTATTAAAAATATATTTGCAAACTCCAATTAACTTTCCGATCTATAGATTTTTACTCAGACTCAAAATAAACTTGCCCTGTCTCCTCATGACGACAAAAGGTATATTTGTTCGGATGGAATATACACATTAGCTTGGGGCCTTTATAATATTCGTACTTATATTTCATCTGAGACCTCAATCGATAATTTGGAAATTGAAGAAGAAGAAGACATTTAGTTCTTATTGTATTATATTTTATTGAATTGGATTATAGTTTATTGGATTATATTTAATGTATTTTAAATATTATATATTGTAGAATAAATATGATTGTTTTATTTGTTTGCCTATCATTTTGCATTTAAATTGATTGAAATCTAGTTATTTTTTGAATTAAATCAAGTAACAAATCTAGTTATGTTTCGAATCAAAATTTAAATTTCGCATCATCTTGGTTATCAAACGCAAATGCGTGTGACTATTTGTGTTAGACCTCACATATAGATACAACTCCAGTTACTTTTGTTTTAAATCTAGTTATTTTTTTTTTAATACATAACATCAAAAGTTAAATTTCTTGAGTAATATATGTACAGCGAGAAGGAGAATACGATCCGCCAACTGAAAAGTGTATCGAAGATATGACGGATGAATTAGAAACATATCTGAAAGAGCATGTAACGTGTAAAGTCAAAGGAATACGCTTGAATTATAAAACTTCTAAAAATGTCAATTTTTTTACAATCCAAAACCAGATTTTGAACTAAGAACCTATAATTGTTACCGCATGGAATATAAGTAGAACCGCAGATCATAAAGTTATTACCAAGGACGAATCGAAAATATATAAACTTAATTCAAGAAAGCGACATTTTTTAGATGATTATGATTCCATACCTTATGGTTTTTATCTAAAGAAGTAGATTACATTGAATATATTTATGCTATTAGACATTATTTGATAACTGTATATTGTTTTATTTATAATAAATAGATTTATAGACAATTGTGTTTTATTTCATGTTTCGAACTAACAATTCCATCTTATTTATTAATATCTGAAGCATTAACATAGAGATGATAGCATAACGTTTGATTCTGTTGTGGCTAATTACATAACATTTAGATCTATGTTTTCTATCAATATTTCGTAAAATTTATCGTTTCTTCCTTTTTCGATCTCATTATCAATGCACTTAAACCAGGCTCCGAAATGAAAATTGTATCTAGATGCAAATTTGAATATAAATAAAGACCATCTATCCCACAGATTCCCTTTAATTCGTCCCAATTTTACAAGTTTTTCTATAAAATGTATTGCTTGTGCTACATTTTTACATATATCCTTGTTTTGATTAATACTACAAGTAAATCCGAATATTTTCTTGCAAGGTAAACAAAGGGAACGTATGTAATATGCTCCCTCTAATTCGATCCATTTTTACACGTTTTTCTATGCTATATATTGCTTGCAGTGCATTTTTTATATATGTTGTTTTAAGATAAGATAAGATGATTATTCGGGATAAAAAATATTACATTTTTTCACAAGTCAAATATAAATAGATCATATTAGCATTATCATAAATATTTCAATAACATAAACAATTTCATTACTTGTTGACATATAGGTATCACAACATAAATATACATAAATCAGCGATTCATGAGTGTCAGTTATTTTCGTTGATTTTCGCATATTTAATACATTCGT
>WYDF02053528.1:0-12015 GCA_009867245.2 Adranes taylori
GGCAATTGATCGACGGACATGGAAAACAACGGTCCAAAGAATTATCCAAGGGCTGGAAGACCGCCCTGCACCATAGAAACATCCTCCATAGAGTCACCACACGTCGGCCACGACGTTGGACGAAGAAGAAGAACAGATTATATTATATTGTACGATTTTGTACAAAATGACATCTGCTCTATGAAGGAATTGGTAGCGTCTGTTCAGAGTCGATAAATAATTAATTCCTGTGTCTTTTAAATAATTGTAAATCATGATCCAAAAATTATTTAATGGCACCTCTTAAAGATCGGCTTTTCTTTTCATTTAAAAGAATTGTAAATCATTTAATTTTTGGCGGTGCGTATAAATGATTTACAATTTTTTTAAATGATAAGAAAAGCTGATCTTTAAGAGGCGCCATTAAATAATTCTTTGATCATGATTTACAATTATTTAAAAGACACAGGAATTAATTATTTATCTACTTAAAGTATCAGGACATCAGAATGTTTTAAGAGGTATCATTAAATAATTTTTGCATATATAATTTGCAATTAAAAAAAATAATTGATTGTTTAACGATTTAAATATCAGGATAGCAGAATATGCTAAGAGGGATCATTCAATTATTTTTGGATATATGATTTAAAATTATTTTAGAAGAAAAATATAATGAGAAGAAGAACTTATAATGAGTTTTAGTATCAGGACAACAAAAATGTTAAGAGATGTTTTTTTAAAACAAATTTAATCGTCACGTCACTCGTAACCCGACGTATGATTTACAATTAAAAAAAAAATTATTGATTATTTAACGATTCGAAATAGCAGGACAGCAATATGTTTCAAGAGGTGCAATTAAATAATTTTCGGACACATGATTTACATTAAAAAAAAGAATGAACTGATCGTTTGATTTAAAGTATCACGACAGCAGAATATTTTATGGGTGTCATTAAATAATTTTTGGATATATGATTTACAATTATTTTAGAAGATAAATTGGACTTATTGAACGTATAATGACTTTAAGTATACAACAGAATGTTTTGAGAGATCTTTTAACTATTCAAAATATCAGGTCAGCAATATGTTTCAAGAGGTGCATTAAATAATTTTTGGATACATGATTTACATTTTTTTAAAAAGAAAAAAGAATGAATTGATAGTTTGATGTAAAGTATCAAGCCAGCAGAATATTTTAAGGGATGGAATTAAATAATTTGTCGATATATTCTCGTGTGTAAATTTGGACACGGACATGCGAATCTGGCTAACGTTCCGAAACTCATGTTGGTTGAGAAAACTCCTGATTCATTCTTGATCATAAAATAGAACAAGACTATAATTCTTAAAGACGGTAGTGAGGTAATTCTTGATTAATTTTTCAAGGTTTTAGCATGAATAACATTACAGCGATTTTCTTAAACAGTCACTGTGTACAAGGTCTATTACCTGACTCATTGACTCATTACAACTTGATCCTCGTCTATTCGAAACCGTTAGCGGCCTCGGAGAAACGAGTTCGGCCCTTTAAGAAATGAATTATTAATTCACTTCATAACATACTAAATACTACGATCGACAATAATAACATCTAATAAGAAATAAAACTATCAATCAGTTTTAATTCAGTTTTCTTTACTATCTATCAACAAACTAATAAATACTATTAAACACTAATAAAAATTGTGAAGCTTTATCGAATAAGTGTTCAACACGTATTTAAATTATTAAATAATCGTGATTTCACTCTGTATAAACGAACAGATATATTTTAAGGATCTATAAGCAACGTCTCTACAGCAACAAACATAATCATACGTGAACAAGATGATTAACAAGATGACTAAATGAAAAAAGATGACAAATAAATGTTTATTACGCAACGAATAAATCTACATTAGCTTTTAATTTTACTCTTACAAATGAATTTAATAGTTAATTACACACTTTAACTACTTATTTACTCTACTACTGATTGATTACGAATTATTTCTCTAGTCAGAATAAATAATTAAAATTATAAAATTAACGTTTCTTATTGCACTTAACTGAATCTATCTGGTCGTACTTTTAACGACTTACTTTAATACACAAAAATAGTTACTTTCTTCACTTAGAGTTATAATTACAAGTACCCAAATTGGAGCTAAATCGTTATGAAATAATGGGCGACATTTTGGAATAAAGTGACGTGGACTAGTTAGGATTTTGATTCGATAAACTGGAACGCAAGTGATGCTTGCCTCTAGGGTTCGCCATATATAAATATATATATATATATATATATATATATTACAACCGCACAAAGCCGGGGTATTGCTACAGGTACCTGCGGCTGGCCAGAAAACGGGAGAGGCTACGGTGCGTTAAATCTCTCTGTAGTGGCTAAAGTGCTCCCCCTCTAGCAAATATAATGTATATTTTCCTCTTACTCTAAAATCTTGAATATTCTTTTAGCCGATAGTATATTCATGGCCCTAGCCCGAGTCTCGCCCGGAGGTGTACGCCGCCTCCAGACTAGTTTAATCCCCGGTGGTGCTTCTGAAATTGTATGAGACGTCACCCTACGTACAGAGGAACGAAAGCTCTTATGGTCTATACCCAACAGACGTATGGCTATCATTAAGTAGAGCGTCTGCTATGTGTATTTCGACTTACTGGATCGCAGGAGCGGCCAAACTTATGGTGTAATAGAAGTATGAGTTATGATTGCCTGAAAAATGTTTAAATACGTAACTAATTAGAACGATGACATTTAAATTCGTATTGTCTAAGTTGCGTAGACAATTCTATTGTTACAATATGACACAATTATTTTCTGAAGATAAATAGGACTAATTGAACGTATAACGATTTAAAGTATCAGGATAACATAATGTTTTAAGAGATCTTTTAAAATAATTTAATATATGATTTACAATTTTTTTGAAAATATGTTTCAAAAGTTGCCATTAATTAACTTTTGGACACATGATTGACATTTTTTTAAAAGAAAAAAGATAGTCGTTTGATTTAAAGTATCAAGACAGCAGAAGATTTTAAGGGGTGTCATTAAATAATTTTTGGATATATGGTTTACATTTTTTTTAAGAAACTTTGGATTAATTACACTTTAAAGATTTAAAGTATTAAGAGAGGAGAACAGAATGTTTTAAAACATTTTTTAAAACAATTTTTGAATACATGATTTACAATTTTCTTTATTTTAATTGATCGTTTAACGATATAATATATCAGGACAGCAATATGTTTCAAGAGGTGCCATTAAATAATATTTTGACACATGATTTACAATTTATTTTAAAGAAAATAGAATTAATCGATCGTTTGATTAAAGCACCAAGACAGCAGAATAATTTAAAGTGTGTCATTAAATACTTTTTGGATATATGGTTTCCACTTTTTTTAAAAGAAAAATATGACTAATTTAACGTTTATAAATTTAAACTAACAGGAGAAAAGAATGTTTTAAGAGCTTTTTTAAATAATTTTTAATACATGATTCACAATTTTTTGAAAGGAAAAGAAAATTAATTAATTACTTAAACTTAAAGTATCAAGACAGCATAATGTTTCAAGAAGTGCCATGAAAATTATTTTTAGATAGATAATTTACACATTTTGTAAAAAAAAAGAATTAATTCATCATTTTATGTTTCAAGAGGTGCAATTAAATAATTTTTGATTTCATGATATACAACCTTTCTTGAAGAAAAAAAAAATAATTGGTCGTTTTATTTTAGTATCAAAACAGCAGAATATTTTAAGAAGTGTCATTAAATAATTTTTAGATGTATGATTTAGATTGGACTAATTGAACTTTAACGATTCAAATTTTCAAGAAGCAGAATATTTTTAAAGGTGTCATTCGATAATTTTTGGATATATAATCAACAATTATTTTAGAAGAAAAATAGGGCTAATTGAACGTTTAATGATTTAAAGTATCAGGACAACAGAATGTTTTAAGAGATGTTTTTAATTAATTGTGGAATACATGATTCATATTTTTTTAAAGAAAAAGAACATTAATTATTCGTTTAACGATTTAAAGTATCAGGACAGCAGAATGTTTTTAAGATGTGCATTGAACTTTAGCGATGTGCAGACAGCAAAATATTTTAAGAGGTCTCATTAAATAGTTTTTGGATATATTATTTACTATTTGTTTAGAAGAAAAATAAGACTGATTGAACGTTTAATGATTTAAAATATCAGGACAACATAATGTTTTAAGAAATCTTTTTAAGTAATTTTTTAATAGATGATTCACAATTTTTCGAAACCAAAAAAAATTAAGTGATTGTTTAAAATATCAAGAGAGCAGAACGTTTCAAGAGATTCCATTAACTAATTCCATTTGGGCACATGATATATAATTTTTTAAAGAAAAAGGAATTAATTGATTATTTTATTTAAAGTTTCGAGACAGCAGAATAAGGCAGCAAGACAGCTATAGGGTGTCATTAAATAATTTTTGAATATATGCTTTACATTTTCTTTATATAAATTTGGGACTAATTGAACTTTATATACGGATTTAAGTATTAAGACAGCAGAATATTTTAAGAGGTGTCATTAGATAATTTTTGGATATATGGTTTACAATTTTTTTAGAAGAAAAACCGAACTAATTGAACGTTTAACGATTTAAAGTATCAGGAAAACAGAATGTTTTAAAGGCTTTTTTAAATAATTTTAATACATTATTCACAATTTTTTGAAATAAAAGAGAACTACTTAATTGTTTAATGACTTAAAGTATGTTTAATGACTTAAAGCAAAATGTTTATAGAGGTGCCGTAAAAATAATTTTTGCACACATGATTAAATTTTTTTAAGAAATAGGAATTAATTGATCGTTGTATTTAAAGCATCAATCCAGCAAAATGTTTTATGATGTGTTATTAAATAATTTTTTAATATAATATGAAAATCATATTATTTAAAGGTGATATTAAATAATATGTTTTACAATATTTTAGAAGAAGAATAGGACTCACTGAACTTTTAACGGTTTACAGTATCACGACAAAAGAATGTTTTAAGGAATCTTTATAAATAATTATTGAATACATAATTCACAATTTTTTTAGAGAAAAAGAACTTTAATTAATCGTTTAACAATTAAAATTATCAGGATATCAAAATGTATCAAGAGGTGTATTTAAATAATTTTTAACTCATGATTTACAATTTTTCTTAACAGAAACAAATTATTGTTCGTTTTATTTTAGTATCGAAGCAGCAGAATATTTTAAGAAGTGTCATTAAATAATTTTTGGATATATGATTTATAATTATTTGCAAATATTGCTTTAGTTAAAATTAACTTGTTCACCTTATATATAAATTAATTATATTAATGTAGTATTGCAAACGTTTACTAGCAAATGTTGCGAAAGAAGAAAGTCTACACTGTTAACGTTTTTATCTTTGGTGGACGCAAAAACATTATGTGTTTTTGGTATGTTTCAGTAATTATGTATTAAAAACATTTCTTTACAAAGTCAAAATAACTCATTGGGAAAGTATTATTCTAAATTTGTTTCAATCTAGTAGAAATAAAAATTTCACTTTAAAATTCTTCTCCAATTAATTAAAGGTGACATTTATTATTTTTATATAGATCATAATTTAAATTAAATACTCTAGAAATATTTACAAGAATTAGAGAAAATAACTGGGTGAGATTTTTAATGTTTTTGTTATACTAAATTGTGTGATGTTGTACAAAATAACATTTGCATCTATGATGGAATTGGTAGCGTCTGTCTAGAACATGGTTGGGTATTGTTAATGTCATATGAGGTGCGGTACCGTTTATGTGTGCTTAAACCGCCTGAGTGTGTGGTAATTGGTTCAAAGGCAATTAGAGATCGTTAAAACATTGGAGTCTCGACTAGCGTTGGAAGCAATTTTGGAAATCCGTATCTTATAAAAGAATGCAGTATTCTTGTGGTACTAATTAGTGTTTATATTAGTATAAACACACTTTATGAAATTGGCAAGTGAAAATAACTCACTCAAAAACTTTCAAATTTAATGAACAATTGTTATCAATAAAACCGTTTGGTAGTTATGTATATGTCACTTCTTTCTAATATACGAATAATATAAAATAAGTGATAAAAAAACTTACAGTTACAAACTAAGCTAATGTTATTTCTTTATTTAATTAGCCGCAAGGAAATGTAATTTCGTAAAGTTGCAGTAGGTACATGTTCTATAATAGTAATGGAATTCACTCATTATTTATTAAGATAATGTGCGATAGAAACAGATTCAAACGCGCCACGACGATACTTTAAATAATTATTTCAGCAAATAAAAAATACATGAGAATAGTGAAAGTACTGCTATTCGGATATTATTGGGTGTAGTAAAAAGGTTTCAATGTTCATGGATAATCAACATATGAGAATTAATCTATGTTGTATTAATAATGTACGATTTGTTTTGTTTTATGTATAGTACAGATTTTGAAACATTGCTTTCCCAAAATCAACATTTATAGAGGTTTTTTTTTGTAACGGAAAGATCGCTCAATGCTTCAACAATTAAGCAATTTTAAAAAATTTAAAATGCGGATGAGTAAACTTTATAACCTAATAAAACCTTAGTATAAACAATTTAATTCTATTTTATATTTCGTAATATAACTTAGATATAAAACCAAAATGTGGCCAGTAATTTTATAAAACCTAGTACCAACAACTAGTTTCAATCTAGATATGTTCTAGATATGTTCAGTTGATATTAACTTTTCGCTTTAATGACCAGCTTGTCGCTCGTAACAACCTACAATAAAAGTTTAGTTTTCCTATAAAGGGTTTATATAAAACGTTGTTTAAAAGTTAGATTGCATAATTAAATTTTAATGTTTATATGTTTGCATATGATGGAAACAATTGAATAAGACATAGATTATTAGCTAATTTTATATAATTATTATTAATAATTCTAATAAAACTAAAGCAACTCTTTTAATTTAAATTAAATTAGAATTAATACTAACCTACAACTAATAATCCTGGATAGATAGAAACTATGCTATGAGCAAATTCTGCGAGATAACCGTAGAGAACTCCAACAAACTCTTTAGGAAATTAGGAACTTTTTTCCGGTAAGTTAAATTGATTTCATTCAAATCATGCGATTTCATATGTTGGTTAGATGTAAACATTTATTATGTTATTTTAATTTCCTACCAAAGTACTTTAAATACATTGTTACTTCAACATTGATGAAGCATTGATGAATAATAGAATTAGAAATTACTGTAGCAGATTTCTTTTGTTTTCACATTGCACAGCTTTCGAAAAATGTTCAGTAGATTCAGCGTTAGATTTCTTTACATATACGAGATACTAAATGCTTTGGATAAGGATGACTTAATTGCAGTACGCTTTGTTGTCCTATCGAAAACCTTCGATATAATTAATCATTAACTTCTTTTTGCAAAACGGCAAAAGTATGATTTCAGAGGCAATGTCGCTAAATGGTTTTGTTGCTATCTACAACACCGTACCTAATAATAAAAATAATAACACTATTACAAGATGAGACAAGCTTCATATAGAGTGTGGGTTACCGCAAAGCTTAAACCTCAGTCCTACAATTTTTATAATTTTTGCTAAAGATTTGAAAAGCTTCATTAAAACAATATTGATAAGATCTCTGTCATTGTTTATTTATTTCATGGGATCTTCTTCTTTCGTCTTAACCTACCTGTTAATTTCTTCATTAACCCATCCAATAGTTTTATATTTCTATGTTGATTTCTTTTAAAATCGCTGTGACCTCCATATTTCTTTCATCTTCTGCTACTCTTTTTGTTTCTTTGTTGATCATCCAATAATCATTAAATAATTCTTCAATGTATATAATTCTTCACTCTCAGTTTCACTCTCAGTTGATTGTCATAGTACTACCATTTCTTCATAAAACTGCTTCCTATCAACGCTTTTCTTCAATTCTTCAATTATCTTAGATTTATTTAAATTTTCTGCAATTTGATCGAGATACTTCATCACTTGATCGTAACAATACTGCTTCTATAAAATCTCTCGTAGATTTTTCCGCTTCCTTAAGTTCTTCATTGGTTGTTAATATTTATTCCCAAGCTTCATCTATCTTACTCCTTCTTCTTTTCACATATTGTGTTGTCTTCCTTGACGTTGCATCCTTTTTCATCCTTTTCCTTTTTCATGTTTGGATTTTTTGGATCTTTGAAAATCCTCACCCGCTTTTCGCCGGGTCTTAACATTTTTATTCATTGCCACTGTATAATTTTTTTTTATTTTTAATTATTTCTCATAGAAAAAACTAGTTAATTGTTTACATAATTGTTACTTTCCTTAATTGGCTTTGCGGATAATTAGAGTCGCAAATTCTAATACCCTACCAACGATTCAAAACAATTTCTTTCCCTCCAAGTTTTGTTGTTTTCTATTGGGTTTTCTTACTAACGTGTTGGTTCTGCTGGTTTTCTTTGATGAAGCGGACCCACTTGTTTATTGAATCAGGGTCTACATCCAATTTTGCTGGAACAGCTACCTTTCCAATCTTGATTATCTCCTAATTTTTGTTGAACCGGAACACTGAAGGTATCCCGTGACTTATTCAACACTTGAATGACCTTGAAGTCTCGTTAGGGCAATCTTCGTTTATCTTCTTAAATGATTGAAAGTCCGCATCCAATTTTTGCTGGAAGGATTGCCTTCTCAATTTTGATTATCTTCTTACTGTTGTTACTATCGTTCTTGGGCCAAGGTCTGAGGTTACCACGTCACTAGTTCAAACGTATAAACAAGTTCGAAGGACCAGAAGAACTGTAGTATACCTTTTGTTTACTTCAGTCATGGCTCGCTGAGAAAGAATTTGATTTGATTTAATGTGTCACCCGTTAGAGAGTTAAAAAAACCTTAATTTGATTTAGTAATGTATCGTTGGATTATATCAGTTTATTTGTTACTTAAGGCAAATTTGAAATGTCTTAAAAATATTATTAGAATGTATATTGAAAATAATTAATTAATTATTTTCGTACGTACGTATGCATAGAATGTGTGTACATGTAATATAACGAGTAGACGTGGTAACTCACTGCAACGCACGATTGTGCGTATTTCTGTGGAGTCAGTGGTCTATAAAAGAGCACTTGGTTTAGCATTAGAATGCTATGGCCAAGGTATTGCAGGTTCCCTTGGCTGTAAAGCGAATAGCGTACTCTTATCTGCAAGCTATCAGCTTACCATAATTCTAAAAGCATTCCATTCATTACCAGTTCCAGGATGAAGGGTAAAAATCCTACACTGTTGGATGCAACGGGCATCCTTCGTCTTTTGAAGGTTTCTCCACTTCCACTCCGTTTTCTCCCGTAAAACAAAAAAAAAGCATTAGAATTAATTCCTGCTTTGGTCTCATCGATAGCGGTCAACTGGAAGACTGCTACAACCACCGCTCTACGTAAGCCGCCAGCGTTTTGGGTAAATAATACTATATAGTTTACACTGTAGCCATTGAAGTATAAGATTATAGGTGTTGAATAGCTTTTTCCGGTTATCCTGTATGATAGACCGTATGCATGTATAGCATGTACATGGGTGACTTTGCATCTCACTCCTACCCATTCCTTTAACCTACTCTCCTATAACTAGAGTGATACCTCTGGATGTGCTGTTCTCAGCCACTGATAATCACTTAACTTCGTAGCGAACGTGTATACTTCACATCTATACGCGTCGTAGTAATCCTTTTCCAAACGACGTACCTTTTCCGTTCTTCATGTTGTATACTCGAGTTTACCACCGCCTTCCCGCTGCTGTGTTTTTTGAGTATTATCCCACCCTCTCGCGGCATAAATGAAAAATGCTGCATGCTTTCTGCTGCATTATTTTATCGCCCCATTGTCATATTGCTTTCCATGCATGCCGCTATAATATATGCGGCATTTAATTAATAAGCGGTTTTTTAATCTGTATTTCTACCTTTGTATATAGACTGCTTGAAATACTTTGATCATTTAACCTCTATTATTGCGATATTAATTTGGTTTGTTTTTTTTTATTATGATTAGTAATTGATATTTTATTAATATTTTCTTTCTGTTTATTTTGTATAAAAGAAAAATTAACGGTTATGTTAAATCTTTAATGCTGTTTCACTCATTCGTGGATAAGTTGATTTTACAGGTACGTCAAACAAGAACGAGAACCTCTAGACAACTCAGAAGACTCGTAGCTACGTAAACCCTCAGAAAGCCTCTGAGTACCGGAACAACAACATCACATTGAAGTGCGGTCTCATTTAAAACGGACCTGGCATCCTAGAAAGATTTACGAAGGGATTAGTTATTCTGTATTAAATAAGAAATTTGTTTGCGCCATTTTTGTGACTGTAGCTAGGCTTCCCATTAGCAGCGTCGCGGTTCCGTTAGCATATCAGCGTAGCATAGTGTGCGACAACGCAAAGAGCGCGTCGTCACAAAATCGTAGGGGAACTTATAATGACAAAACACCGAATTTGAGCTAAATAACGTGCTTAATTTATAAAGTATAAAGCTACACGTTCGTGTTAAAGGTCAAAAAATATTTAAGTTTAACAACATTAAAAAGTTTAATGATTTATGAAACATATGTTTTCAATTTGGCACATACAAACAATATCTATCGTAATTTAATATTAGACATGTACGCACGCAAAAATAAATAAATTTATTGTCTTGGTCCTTATTAATCTTGCAGCACTAAGCTAAACTTTTCTGTACATATATTTATTTGACATGAAACAAAAACAATTTACTTATTTTGCTCACTATTGCTTACACATTCTAATTTGATATGTGAATTAAAATAAACTAATTTCTATTGATAAATTTAAATTATACGATGGATCCTATAATATGAATTTAAGATAAAAATCTAAATATTTCAAAAAAAATATATTACTGAATTTTTGTGATATTTAAATGTACAATGTTGATTAAACATATGTCGATGATTCAAATTTTCTTATCAAAGCTGCTAAAGTGTCTGTGTTGAATAATAGGTTAGGCTTGATCTATAATTTGACTTTAGAATGTGCTGACTTAAACTGCCTAAAGTGTAAATAAAAGCAAAACTAATTTTACTATAAATATAAACGCGTTTTAGTCTTGATCAGGTGTCATTAAAAGTAGATAATAATACATATATCTTGGCATCGGATGGTAAAAAATAACTACGAATTTATTTTGATAGTACATTGAAATGGTTTTGACATGGTCATTCTTTATTTTCTAAACTTGCTGGCAAATTTATAAAAATTATTGTAGTACCGATATATTAAAGTTAACCTATTTTGGAAATTTTTATTCTATCGTGTGGTGTGGAATAATGTTTGGGGAGCAAGACCAACTTTCAAGTTAATTGAATTTTAATTTAGGAATCAGGAGCTTTTTGCAGAATTTAAGAATTCAATTTCAACATCACTAGTTGCATTTAGAAGACATAAAATACTCACAGTTTATTGCGCATGTGTGTTCCCAATTTTGAGTTACGGGTACCTACAAATGATTTCTTTGTGTTCGCTGCTGGCTGTCATTACCATTGCATACAATATTCTGCCTGGAGACTTTTCAATGCACTACCGCGTAAAATCAAACACTCTATTAACTTTCTAACTTTAGAAGATTCAATTGTATGTGCCCCATATGTCATGAAAGGTTATTACGATTACTGTAAACATTTCGACAAAATCTGATGATTGGTGTATTATTGGTTTATTCACTTAAAAACTAATAGATTTTATTGCTATTATTATAGTCGCTATTAATTTATTAATATTTATAATTGTGTTTATTTACATCAGTAAATATATATGTATATATATATATATATATATATATATATATATATATATCTATCTATATAAATAAAAATGAATGGCTAAATGTGTTACTAAGCATAAAACTCGAGAATGGCTGAACCGATTTGGCTAATTTTTTTTAAACTCAGTGCGTATTAGCCCGAGGAAGGTTTTTAC
>WYDF02053539.1:0-12014 GCA_009867245.2 Adranes taylori
CTTCGCCTGTCTTTTCTCGCACTGCGTGACGCCAATTAGCGCGCTTGGTTGTCGCCTGCTGTCTTCTCAGCGTGTCGGGTTCTCGAAAATGTTATTGAACACCTGTTGTGCTTTTGCGTTCGCCTCCCCGCAGTGAGATATCGGGGCAGCTCAGCTATAAGATATCTCTATCAAGTGACCTGCTCGTTCGATTATTCACGAATGACTATTCAATTCTCTTCTGGTGTTCGCCTCTTATATCATTTTCCAAGATGATAAAACCCTGTATCAATAATTTTGGTGGTGGATGATCTAAAAATGATCTCCTACTTGAACTTCTAATTAAATGAATAGTAATATTTATAAGTGATATCCCTTTTGTCCCTTAAGTGGGTGTCACTATAATAAAGCACAAACGGAACGAACATTACATCCACTTCACGATTGTAGGTGTAAAGGATTTTGAAGCTAACCAAAGCGAACTCCTGCTCAGCACGTAAATCAGCAAAGTGTGGTATTGGTTTTAACAGGGTGATGTTCAAAAGCTAAATCGTAGCTCCAAGAAAATCGCGGCGTTATTTAAAGAGACACTTCTAACGGATTGTAGCATTACTGATAATCTCGGACCTTTCTCCCGTTGTTTGTTATATTAGTTCATGTGTCTGTGGTAATGTTATCATAATTGCTCTCTTGTTTAATCTCGACCGTTATTGTATTAATTGAATGTAAAGTGGTTCTGGTTTTATAGCCACCAAGCCATATATAATTAATTTTAGTAGGTAAGTAATATCAGCTATCACAAGAAATGTCTTAAAAACACGACTTGTACAACATGTATGACGTCATTTCACCTATTATTTATAAAGGATCTTCAGTATCTTCTTATAGTCGGAGATCGTAGCAATACATGATATACAAAAGAGGAGCAAGCACATACCCTTGTGGTACGCCAGCTTGACGTTGTATGGATCTGGAGAGAGTGTCTCCAATTTTAATTTGGGTGGTACGGTCGGATAGATATGACTGGACCATCTTCAGTGTGTTGGGATGAAGGATATGAAGCTCATGGAGTTTCCGAACTAGCCCATCATGCTAGACAGAGTCTAAAGCATGATAGATATCTAGAAATACTGCCAGACCGCAATGGCCATTGTTAAGTGCTCGCGTGATATCTGTTTGAAATTTTAGGAGAGGGTCCATAGTAGACCGTAATGCTCTAAAACCAAACTGGTTCTTTGGGAGTACTTTGTTTATCTCTATACTGTTTCGGAGGCGAGATGCGAAAATTTTTTCTAAAGTTTTTCCAAAGACGTTATTGCTCGATATGATGTCTAGGGTCTTTACGAGGTTTAGGAATCATGACCGTTTGGTCAGTTTTTCAATCCATTGGGAAGTGCTCCAATAAAAGACATTTATTGTATATTTCGCTTAGGCGAGCGATATGGTCTCATCAGGAATACGACGAGGATACGACGAGTTTAAGCATCTGAACCAGGAGCGGTGTTTTTGCCTTTAATTACTGTTTCGGATACATCATTTTGAATGATAGGATATAGAATATCGCCTTGTTCAGGAAAATCTATGAGTGGTGTGTGGCGAATGAACAAATCATTTGCCAGATTGCTTGTTTCCTCAAGCAAATTAGGCTCGACAAGTACGTTATTAGGTACTTTGTACGTATTTTTCAGGAGTCAACGAAACATTCTTTATCATTTGAGTTGTTTAGAATTTGACCCTGATTCTGGTCTGGTGGAATTTTGGAACGGTTTTTTTGCCCGTAAGTTTTTAGAATTTTTGCCAGAATTTTTTACCTTGCGGTAATCGAGTTTTGATGGGGGTTCAACCCAACACTCTTCCCTATACGCAATTATATTGCGCGGAAGAAGAGCATTGAGTCTGTTCCATTCAGATTTGATGCCAGGATCTCTGAGCAATATACCGACGACAAATTCCCATTTTCTCTCGTATTATGTTAATGAAATCGGGAGGAAGAGGATGCCAATTTCTGAATACAGTTTTCAGAGGCATACATACTCTCTGATGCTGAATTTTGTATGATTTCAGATAAATTGACAACAGTGGTGTCTATTTCAGAAGGTGTGCTCATAGGTAAGTTAAGCGAGGTATTTTGTAAAATATTATTTTGGTAGTGTTGCCAGTTTTCATTTTCGATATCACGTATAGTGAATCTAAGTTGGTTTTGACCAAAACTGGGTAAGGGTCTGAAGTAAGTGGTGCCAGCGAAACACTCTGGTTTCATAAATTGAGTTATGTTTTCGGTGACTATTTGATCAATAATTGAGAGACTTGTTCCACAGAAAGTAGGTTCTGTGTTTCTGATACACTATAACGGAAATTGGGTAAGACAATTTGTGAGAATTTCGCCGTTTGTGTTGGTTGCCGAGTCGCCAAAATCTATATGGCGAGAATAAAAATCGCCCATCATTATGGCTCTTGGAAGGCTTGATATAAATTGAAGAAAATCTTGGCGAATGACCTCAGAAGGTGGATTATAATATGAGAAAATTGTAATGGTATAATTTGTAAAATGATTGTTTACCGCCACACATTCGAAGTGTTGAAATAGTGGTGGGAGAGTAAATGGAGTACTAGCATAATTACTATGGATGGCCAAAGCGGTTCCTCTCATCCTAAGTGACAGTTATTTTGAAAATTTTTAAAATTAGGTATATTAATGTCGCGTTGCATTTTGGTTTCAGTAATACAGAGGATGTGCACTTTGTCTGATAACAGGAGATTTCTTAGAGGATAAAGTTTACGCCGTACTCCACGGGAATCCACAGTTCCTATGGTTGTAGTGATACGTTTTATAATTATTCAATAATCTTATAATAAACCTCGTATTTAGGCGTTATAATTAAAAGAGATATTACAATAGAACTATTTTAATAAACCTATTTTAATTATATGTTACTGCGTTAAAGTTCACGCATGATAATACATGATAATGGGATATCACTCATTTGTCTCACTCCAAAGTAGTATACAAGAGCGTTTGAAAAATAGATTAGGGTCCATTAATTACCAGTTCCAGGCTGAAGAGGATGATAAATCCTAAAGCCTCCTTCAGACAAACTCTCCAATCTTCCAACAATATACAATCCCAACAGGGAGTGGAGTTTTAGTGGGTCAAAATCCCACACTGTCGGATGCATCGGGCATCCTTCAGCTTTTGAAGGTTTCTCCACTTCCTACGTAAAAAAAACAAGATTAGTAGTTATTTTTAGTAGTTGTGTGTATTAATTCCTCTTTGACGATGGTGATATCCGCCCCTGTGTCTAGCAATAACCTCGCGGGTCGGACGCATATATCCAGGGTAAAGACCACTAAGAAATATCTAGTTTTTTCTTTTATTTTAATGCATTAGTTTCTGAAAGAAAGGGTTTCATCGTAACCTTCCTTACTTCCCTTGCCTTTCCAAATTTCCTTTCATATTCTTGACACAGGGAAAATGTAGTGATACGTCTTATAATTATTCAATAATCTTATAATAAACCTCGTATCTAGGCGTTATAATTAAAAGAGATATTACAATAGAACTATTTTAATAAACCATATATGTTAATGCGTTAAAGTTCACACATGATAATACATGATAAAGGGATATCACTCATTTATCTCACCCCAAAGTAGTATAAAATAGCGTTTGCAAAATAGATTAGGGATTCAGAACCTAGCACTCAGTCGGCAGGTGTCCAAGTCCAATTGCTCCTGTATCATATCATATGGAGAAAAATTTCCAAAACAGAAGTGTCTAGGGCTTTAAGCTACATAGTCTAAAAATATTTTCATGTATACAAGGGGTTCCATAACTGCAGGCCGAACACAAAATACATTTTTTTTAAATGGAATGCTATACTTTTTAGTTTATAATTCGATTCTACGTATTTTTTATCACTTTCAATCTAAGACTTGGTAGGTCTATACCAGGTGTTTGAAAAGTTATGGCTAGTTTTATGCCAAAATTGTGGTAACTTGAACTGCTTGTATCTTAAAAGAATAAAATATATTTGATCTGTTTTTGGATCTGATAATTCTAGTGCACCCTCACCTTTTATGCGTATAAAATATTTCGCATGTTACTGAAAATAGTATACAGGCTGAACCAAAACGCGTAGTAGGGTATTTTTCAATTTCTTTAAATGGAACTGCCCTATATTTTATGTAATGGTTGGATAGATCTTTAGCGCTACTTTTATTTTTATTAACCACTTCCTATGTCTAACTTCAACTGCTTTTGAGATATTTCCAATTTTGTAACAGAATTCTCTGTAACAGAATTGGTTGAATTTTTTAATTCGATCGAGTTGGCCGTGCAATAAATATTTATATAAATAATCCATTTTCCCAAAAATATTTTCATGTACCACCTGTATACATGAAAATATTTTTATACTATGTAGCTTAAAGCCCTAGACACTTCTGCTTTGGAAATTTTTCTCCATATAATATGATAAAGGATCAATTGGACTTGGAGACACTATTGGGACACCCGATATATTAAGAATATGTCTTGTTGGAAGTAACAAAAGGGAATAAACTCGAATAATACTTTAATTTGTTAAAACTTTAATATTCCTCTCCGAACAGGGATTCACGGCACTTGTAGTGTGATACGTTCTGCACTTAGCCGGATATCCAGTCACTTCTAGTGTGACAGAGTCTGCACTTAGCCTGATGCCTACGTGTTAGGTTGCCACTGCTCTACGCACCCTCCAAGAGATTACATCACTGGCCACTTGACCGAAGGCACTTGTAGTGTGACAGTCAGCACTTAAACTGACGCCTACGTGTAAGGTTGCCACTGCTCTACGCACCCTCAGAGATTACCTAGAGCTGTAGATATATTAAGCTAAGGGCGGTGAAGATACGATAGTAAAGTATAGTGAACGTAAGGGATAGTAGAGTATATTAAGCGCAAGGCGAAGAAGGCAGGCAAATAGTAGAAGGTGTTAGCAGGCTGACGGGGACACCGGATCAGGCGATACGACGCATCGGCCGAAGGACCCATCTGTGAGATGTAGAGGAAATACAACATGGTAAGCTCTATTGAATTGGAATAATCATGATTCAAACCGTTTGGTGCACGATTTGTGGCCCGTTTTATAGTCAAAAATTTTAAAAGTACTATCTTTGAGTAACTTCATTACTTATTCAAAGTTACTATCCAAAACTGCTATACAAGGTTGGAACTGTACTTAAAAAATTTAAATGGCTTTTATGTTTTGTTTTAACACAAAGAGGAAGGAATAAAATCTGTACATAAATTAAACTAATATAGATGCTATTTATTACCATATTTGATTAAAAAGCACTCAGTATATCAGGTTTACAGTTGTTTTGTATAGTAGTTGCTTTATGATACCATCAATTTATATTCTAACTATAGCGAGAGCGAGACCAGCTAGTTAGTCGTCTGCTGTTAACAGAGTACGTTGACTCAAATAGTCTGCTTATATCGCATCCACTTTTTCATTACATTTTATCGTTGTTTACAGTTTCATAGTCTCATAGTAAGATTTCAATTCAGATCTAATCACTTGTACACCTTTTTTAGTATATCAGATTACTCACTTCATTTTAGTTGAAAGCATGCATTACAAGTATGCACATCATAAACACGTGCATGCACTTTTTTGTTCGCTATAACTGTGCTTGTGTTGTTTATTTATTATTGTTTCGTTCGGTCTCGTGCTAAATCTAAACAAGAGAGAAACGTGAAACGTCATACGTGTTGTCGTTGTCATGGAAACAGTATTGTCGCGAGCGCCTCCATCAGCTGATAACTCTATTGGAAATATACAGAAATCAAGAAAAAGTCATCAATATGCTGTTTACAAACACAATAGACCAGATTCCCTTAAGTTAGAATTATTGACAACAATTGAGGAAGACATTCAAGACAAAGAGACAATGAAGAATACTAAGTCTGCGTTGTGTGTACAGCAACGTAAACAAAGATTTTCTAGGAGTAGAGATTCAATTGATGGAAATTGTTCTGGTAAAGCGAACGAAGCAGGCAGTTCTACAATTAATTTGGGTTTTAGAAAATTAAGTTATTCCGTCCGAGAAGGATTATTTCGAAACCGTAAGTTTATTGTTTTATTTCGTTTCGTCATAATGAAATGAGTTTATTAATATTTGTATAATTTTCATATAATTAGCTGTGTCATAATAAACATTAGCTGTGTCATTTGAGCAACCAACAGGTTTTTATATGAGGGACAGAGCTGTTTGACAACATGTACTTTTATGAAAAAGACTCACATTTTTGAAAATATAAAATATATCGAGCAAGTTACAAAATTTGGTAGCCTAAACATGTAACTTAAAATTTCAAACTTTATAAATTTTCATTGAGATACATAAACAAGTCAAAATTAAACTCCTGACAATTTCGTATTTTCCAAAATTTATCGTAATCTTTACAGAGTCTGGTTGAAATTACCCGATTTTTTAATAACCAAGACCAATGAATTTTAATTGGGGATTTTAAAAATAGTTTTATTTATTTAATACGTTCATTTAAATTTTTGTGTTTGCGAGTTACGATTTCTTCTTCTTCGTCCTACGTCGTGACCGACGTGTGGTGACTACGGTGGATGTTGACGTTGAATCTTCTAATCTCTGTATTATTCGTTTAACAGTTAATTTCCAGGTCTGTGGATCGTTCGCTTGGCGCGCTGCTTTAGTTAAATTTGCTTCTGCTACTTTCGGAGTCGAGTCATATCGGTTCACCTAGTTGGAGATCGGCCCCGTTTCCTTTTCCCTTCCGGTTTTCCCCGAACAACAAGTTTTTCCATGCTCTCATGTCGAGAGACGTGTTTTAAAATTTTCAAAATTCGGTCATATGTTATCGATGATAGTCTTTGTACGGATTTAACGACCTCATTTAAGATGGAGACATTTGTTCTTCTAGCCGTCCAGGGAACTTGTAGCATTCTGCGCCAGATCCACATTTCAAACTCATCTATTCTTCTCCGGCCGTTGGAACGGATTAACTAGATCTCTGAAGCGTACGAAAAAACGAGAAAAACTAGGACGTTTACAAGGCTTGCCTTCGTTTTCCTAGTGATATTTTGATCTTTCTAAATGTTTGTTAGTTTTATCATGGCCGACCGGGCAATTTCAATTCGCCGTCTTATTTCCAATTCGCAAGAGCCGGACTTATGGAGCATGGAGCCCAAATACACAAATTTTTCAACGGCTTCAAGGTTCCATATTTTTGTAGGTTGCCTTTGATTTTCGTTATCCAATCTACTATTATAACTTTTGTCTTGTTGCCATTTATTTTGAGCCCATAGTCTCGGATTACGTCATCCAGTCTCTGAAGAAACTCTAAAAGCTCTTCGGTGCTGTTAGCTATTAGAAGAGTATCATCCACAAATCGAAGGTTTGAAAAGAGCTTTCTACCAATCTTCACTCCTCCATTCCAGTCCTCTAAAGTGCGCACACGACTACTTCGCAATAGATGTTGTAGAGTAGATGTGAAACTACGCAGCCTTCACGAACGCCTTTCTTTATGCAACATTTTTTGGATGTGTTATCGATTTTAACGACCCCCTGCGAATTCTTATACAGGCTTTTGGCGAGAGTGATAAGATGACATGGTACTCCAAATTCTGCTAAAGTCGCCCATAGTCTCGGCCAACGAACGTTATCAAACGCTTTCTTGTAATCTACAAAGCGCAGATACATCGGTACCAAGTATTCTCAGGCCTTTTCTAGATGCTGCGTCGCATTTAAAATATGTTCTCAAGTACTCCGTCCTATCACAAATCCGGCTTGTTCTGGCGCTATTTGATGTAGCAGGGAGGCTTGTACTTAAAAAATGTACAACATAATCATGCTAGAATGTGATATCAGGCTGTCAGACGGTAGTTGTCGCAGACTATTTCTGACCCTTTCTTATGTAGGGCAAGCAATACTGAAGTTGACCAGTCTTTTGGCCATAGGTCTGTTTTCCAAATCTTGTGAGACAATGTGTGCAAGATTTTTTGCCCCCTCTGCTGATATTCTGTTAATTCCTACTGCTTTGCCTTTTCTTAATTTGTCAATTGCGACTTTCACCTCAGCTAACAGCATATCCGGTTCCGCCTCATAATTTCCCAGGTTTCCACAAATAGCATTTGAGTCAGCATACACATTGCCACACTAATCTTTCCACACCGATACAATTTGGTCTAGTTCTGCATTCAAACAATCATGTTGATCTTTAATTGCCCAATGTAGGGGTTTGAACTTCTGAGTGATTGAACGTATCTTCTTGAACAGGTTTTTGAAGTTATTGGTATCAAAGAAATTCTGAATTTCTATACAAACATTCATTAGATATTTCTTTTTGTCTGTGCGTGTAGCAGCTTGTGTCTCCCGATTTAACGACTGGTACAGTTCTAGATCTATACTGCTGTCAAGGTAGGGGATTTGATGTTCCTTCGTTCCCGAATGAGGTCTATTATTTGCGTTGATAACCAGGGGTGTCTAACAGTATTTTCGTCTTCTTGAGGTGTTTATTCTAAAGTTGTGACTAGAGACTTTTTCACAATCTGTCATATAGCTTCAGTATTTTTGTTTGAATGACGTTATTGTTAAAAACTGTAACCTGCTCATCACTGAGCCTGGGCAAACTTTTTATTTGCATTCGCCTACAGATTTTAAGTTTTCCTGTAAACTCAAACATCAGCGAGTTGATGATCGCTTCCACAATCTGCAGATGGTAACGTTCTCGTCGTTTTTACCGAGGATTTCCATCTCTGCTTAATCAAGATGTAATCTATTTGATTTCTCGTGTCTCCATCAAGAGATCTCCACCTTCTTTGGAACAAAACACCCCTTGGAACTAGAAACCCCTTGGAGCTAGATTTTCTTGTTTATTGCAAACAAAAATCCTAACTTTGTCGGCAGAAAATGATATTTTCGGAAAAAATAAAAGCTGCTACTTATTTGACTGCAACAAACTTTTATTTTCATTCAGGACAGATGTCAAAAATAATCAAAGTACTGTGTTCTTTGATTCTAATCTTAAAATCTCAGGATATATCCTTCCAACTATCTTTGACCTGACCTTGAATTTAGGATGAACTCGGAAACTAAAACTGAATAATGGAAGCTAAAACTTGTTTCCATTATTGTTTTCAATCGTAAGAAAGTTTTCACTCAGGTTTGAATGCGTCATGTGTAAAATTAATTGTTATTTTGAACTTTCGAGTTAGCAAATAGAAAATATGAAGTATGATCAAATAATACGCGGAATTATCATTTTCTCGAATAATCTTTATTTATTACTCAAGGTTAACATTGTATCCTTCAAAGTAATGAGGAAGTCTGAAATTCAATTTTCAATATGGAGTTTAATTGCTTCAGCGATTCAGTCGTGATCTCATGAATTTTGGCAAAATCGTTCTTTCATTGTGTTTTTCATCTTCGGAAGTAAAAAAAAACTTCACGATGGGGTAATACCAACTGACACAAAAATATTTTAAAATATTTTGGGTAATGATTCAAAAAGTTCCCCCACCAGTGGTATACACTTTAAAAAAAATAAGAGTGCATACTGTACGTTTCCGGCAATAGTATTGCCGGAAATGTTTGTGTTCATGTGTTAAAGGGGTATATCCATTTTTATGACTTTTCTTCATAACTCTTTTATAGTACTTTTAAGAAACCGTGAAGGTAAGGAAATTTGTACAGGCTGTACTACCCTCTCTGCGACCCTGTTCACGGCATATTAAACAGAACGCCGAATTGTTCAGCTCTATGAATAACTGATCTTCTGTCCATTTTTCGTTGAAAATTCGATTTTCATCGAATCAATTTTAGTTTCTTTTGTGCTGAGGTCATTCTATAAAAATGAAAAAAAAATGCGATGATAATAGAAATATAGAAAATAAAACAGTGTTTGAGTAGAAGACTGGATACATAATAAACATGAATAAATTAATTAAAATACACGTACGTGTTGTCCAAAATAAATATAAACGCGAAATAAACACGGGAAAACAATTTGATTGTATACCTTTGACATTCAACTGTCAGTTTGCAAGTCAAGCAAAAACAGCGTGCAAGCTGTTTGCAAACCACTAAAAGACTAAGAGTAGAACTATTACTTCGCCGCGTCGCTACCGAAGTCAACGGCGGCATAGCGTCGATGCCCACCGCCATGGCGTGCTTTATTACAGGCCAGAGTTTTGATTTTAACTATGTAGCTACATAGTGCGGAGGCCTATTGTACTGGTACTGTAACATGGAGTCTTATGAGGAAAAGTCGCTACGCTACGTAAAATATGTCATAAAAACTTAAAGCATCTGTTAGTCTTCTGATTTTTTCATGTTATAAAAAAAACATAAACATTATATAATGTAAGTTTACAAATGTGGTACAATATGTATATTTATCGGAAAAAATAACAATTGAACTAAAAAGAATTTGAAATTAATTGTGTCTTCATTTGCTTGTGGGCTACATTCATACTCTCCACGGGCCGCGTGTTGAATAATCCTGTTCTAAAGACTCTTTCTTGCATTGGTGTTTAAAATATTTTCAGTTATTTGAAAAATATTCTTCAATAGCTTCGAGGTGAGGAACTCTAATAACCGAGGTTCAGTGCTATAATCACTTTTAGCCCCTCTCCCTTCATTAATTCGCTTGCTAGGAATATGTTGCAAGTACGAATGCGTGAACAATTAAATATAACGTAAAATAATACGTTTGAATACGTTAGCTATATTATATATTAATGTTTGATTGTCATGTTTAATTACTCTGCTTCTATTCTTAATTCAAATGCTTCCATTTGCATTATATTAATTACTATTATTTCTAATGCACACACTACTTCAATCAAATATTTTATTAACGATTCTTAAGTGCATTTATGGCACATATAAAACAGTTTATAAAAAAATGTACTTTATTATTGTAATTTTTATTTGTTGCGACCTGTTTCACTTATATAATAATCACCATCAGGAAAAAAAATTTTACCTGCCAGTATTGCGGAAGAAAAATTAAAGCCTAATTGTCTGCGATATTAGAGTTTGTTGTGCCTAATTTTTCTCCTGCTATACTCGTATACATTTTGTTTTTGATTAAATTAGCATCAATGCTCTACTTTGTCTCCTCGTTTTCAACCACGCATAAAATAATATTTTTTTATTATATAAAATCTTTTAATAATATCAAATAATAGTAATATTAAATCTTACCTAAAGATGCTCTAATTTATACAGAAATCTAATTATTAAATTAAATAAATAGATAAATTAAAAACTCTTTTTTTAAGAGAAATTTTAAATATAGTGTACATAATCCTAAACAGATTAAATGTGGGTAGCAAATTGGGAATGTTGAATGTATGACTATAGTCTAATGATCAATTTATATAAATAAACAGAAATAATAAATTTTAATTAACTGACTAGAGCTTAAGGAGTGTGAGATTGTGTAAAGGTCAGACTTGAATATATATCCTAATTGAAACAATTGATAGTTATAATATTGATACATAATTATAATCTTACTATTAATGATTTCGTGGCGTTTATCCTTTGTTTAAAATACTTAGTAAAGTGTGCCAACGTCAGAAGATATTCAAAATTAATTTGGATGTTACATTTATTAGTAAATTTGTTTTGAAAATATAATATAATAATATATAAACATATAAAATTGAGTCACATAATAATTAATACTCTAGTTAAAATTTTGCTTGTCAATTCTTCCTTCAATTTTAAGTACTGAATTACGTTCTTAAAATTGAAGGTCACGTAAAATTGTGGAAATTGTCGGAATAATTGTTGAGATACTTACACTTGTCAATTTGTAGATGTCAACCATTGACATATGTATATCAACTGTAATCTGTCAATAGAAAAATTAACGAAAATACAGCCTTGAGACAATTTTTTACTTGAGACAGTAACATTAACATATAAATGATTAAACATATTGGGGGAATAGATATCGTTGCAATGTCACAACCAGAAATTAATTATAATAGTTGTTTAAGCAGGTA
>WYDF02053550.1:0-12013 GCA_009867245.2 Adranes taylori
CCCTATCTCCCTATCTCCCTATCTCCCTATCTCCCTATCTCCCTATCTCCCTATCTCCCTATCTCCCTATCTCCCTACCTTCATACCTCCATACCTCCATACCTCCATACCTCCATACCTCCATACACCACGATCTTAATATATACGTATAAACAGAGCGCGATGAGATTCCCCACTCTCCTAGTAGGAGAGAGGTCGGCATGCACAAGCTGATGGTACGTTCCAGCTAAGCTTATTCATGCCTACAACGTTTTACCTAAACAAAAATGTACTCCCGTGGGTATTTATTTCTATTAGTAAGACCCAAGAAACATACTTTGTTACAGTTGTTCTATATACATATAAGTCTACGAGAAGAATAATTAATTTTCTATGGATATATAAAATCTCAAGTAAATACTTCCTAATACATATTACTTAAAATTGAACGAAAACATGAAAATTTCATTACACGTTACCTACGTACGTTATATTCTCTTAACAACCCCTTTTTATTATGCCAAAATTCTCTCTTTTACTCCTCGTCCTTTGTATACGTTTCCTCGTCCTCTCAGCACCTATGCAACGAGCATTCAATCTACGCGTCTTCTATTTCCAATTTATTGGCTTTGGAAAATTAAATTTAAAATTCAAACCATCCCCTCAGCATCTTTGGAATGACTAAACAGAAAACACTCGAAGTTTGGTGGTTGTTGTTGTTGTGTTGTTGTAGCTGAGGCTAAGTAAGAATGAATCAGATTTTCATGTACAAAAGATTGAAACCAATTCAATTTAGTTAAATGTATGTGTATATTTTATGTAAACGATTTTCTAAAGCAGTTTTTACGAAATGAAAATGTTGTTTTAGGAGTATTTAATAGCTTTATAATGAAAGTCAGAGAAGAAATGATATTTAATTTAATAGCAGTCAACAATTTTAGTATATTTATAAGAGAGTATATTATATCAAAGGAAAAATAATTTATGACAAATTAATTAACTTAGTTCAGAAATATCCACGTGTAATTCTTATATTTATTTAATAATGATCCATCCCAACTAAAGTTAGGAAACTCATGAATAAATTAATCCTGACTCGAAGTATCGACGCTCACAATTCACATAGAACATTGATGTTTTGCAACTAAAGAAAGTTTTGGTAGTTTCACTCAGAGAACTATCTTATTTATTTAAGTTTTCAACTAATCGAATATACAGAGGCTCTGCGTTGAGTATATTATTAATTATAGCACGTATAGTAACAATAATTAATATATCTTTTATGTGAATAGAAATATTATTTTATGTAAATCGGTTGAATCCGTTCTGAAAAAATTAGATAAGATTTCTTTTTAAAATAAATTTTTAAATAAGTTTGAAAGATCTTAAGTCTTTCAACGAGAGCTGTAATTCTAAATCAACAGAAACAAAGCAATAGTCTGTCTTTCGGCTATAGTTGGCAAATGAATAGTATTGGGAACGGCCTAATTTATTCAGGATTTCAGATACATTAGGGATCGGATATTTATACTCGATGGTTCGATTGTTAATTTGTTTAAAATCTACGACCAATCTATATTTAGGAACCCCGCTCTGATCTAACTTTCTAGATACCACTATGACTGGGCACGACGATGGCGAACATGATGGGCGTATAATATTTTGATTCAGAAGATCATTGACTTGTATTTTCACTTCTTCCCATTCAATTTGAAATAAACAATACGATTTTTATAGACAGGATTTGGATTAGATAACCTGATAACCGGATTAGATAAACTGCTTGACTTGATTGTAAAATGTTAAAGGAACGTGCTGTTATATTCTAAACAAAGGTTTTCTATTCCTGTACATTCTTCGTTATTCATATCTTTAAGTCGTAAGTTCTGTAAGTTTTGAACTTCTTTGAGGTCTAATTGTATACCTGTTTTCGTCGTCTATAAAATCTATTTCATTTGTAGTAAATGGTTCTAAATTAATTGAATTATTTACATCGTATTCAAGATCTTACTCAACGTTATTACAGATAGTAGTAGATATAACATTATCTTGGATAATTTTGCTAAATCGAAAACTATTTCATGCAATTGAGCCATTGTGTCACCAGATGTGTTGCATATGGATTTGTTGCACTTCCAGACTCAATACATGCAGGCAACATTGTTTGGAACGCAATCCATTCACTGAAACCAGCTTCATGTTTAATAAAGTATGATCCAATGAAATCGGTAGCTCAAAAACGCTATCAAACGTGGTACTCGTTGTAGTTGGTGAGGTTGTTCCACTTTCAAGAACTTCAGAGGCATTAATGTTAATGGATCTTAAATCAATCATCTAAAAGTTGAACACAATATTCCATTCCTTGACTGTGTTGTCAGCATCGGACTTAGGTCAGCATCGGTATTTGTAAGTAAGCAAATTGCTCTTAAAACTATGTTCCCAGTACAAAAATTATGAAAAATTTTTTCTTCACCGACTTTAATATTATTATCTTTAAAAGGTTTTAAATTGGACTATGGTAATTCGGCAAATACCATGCCCAAGCAAGTACAACGGATTGGAAATACATCGATAAAATATTAAACTCAGAAGCCACACCTGCTTAGCTACGCTATAGGAGATAAAACAAGATATCCAAGGCTAATTTGCTATATAGGATCAAATTGCGAGTCTCCGATCAATCAAGTTATCTTATTTTTGCATACAGTTGTGAAACATGGACTACAAAATACAAAAATTACGCTCAACGTAAATATTTATACATTGATCGAGCTATGCTTGAAATTATACTAAAATACAAGGCTGAAAGAAATTAAAGATGGTTCAAACGATGTTTGGCAAATAAGAGATCTAATGAAAGCGTGAACCGTTGCTAGAGCTTTAGCGTAAACGTTGTCTTTATCCTAGCCACAAAGAAAGAAGTTTAAAGGTAGAAAATCGCACGATCTCGGCGATAAATTGAAATCTCCATTTCAAGAAATAAACCAAATGTCATTCTGCAACATTCAAATGATCAAATTTAGTGATGTTTTTTCAGGTGACATTTCCATTTGATGTAAACCTGCGACAAGATCAGGTGTCGCCTAGTATTGTGTAGGATTGCAAATATGTGTAGGATTGCAGATGCATAATGGATCCGATATTTGTCTTCGATAGTCTGATTGTTGAATTGTCTAAAATCTACGATCAAACTATATTTGGGAACCCCGCTCTGATCTACTAAAAAAACCCGTCATAGATGATAATGGATTCAGATCACGATAGAAGATGTTTTAGAAAATATAAAGCCTTATTCCATATGCAAATGGATAGGTCAGGTTGAAACTGATAACGATGAAAGTTGGTTCAAAATATATTTGGCAAATAAGAGATCTAATGAAAGCGTGAACCGTTGATAGAGCATTGGCGTTACCGTTATCTTTATCCTAGCCCCAAAGAAAGTTTAATGGTTGTAAATCGCACGATCTCAGCGACAAATTGAAATCTCCGTTTCAAGAAATAAACCAAATGGTATTCTGCAACATTCAAATGATCAGATTTAGTGACGTTTCTTCAAGTGACATTTCAATTTGGTGTAAACCTGGTACAAGATCGAGTGTCGCAGAGTGTTGTAAACGAGGAAATTTGTCTAGGATTGCAGATACATAATGAGACAGATATTTATCTTCGATAGTCTGATTGTTGAATTGTCTAAAATGAGCGATCAATCTATATTTGGGAACCCCTCTCTGATCTACTAAAATACCCGTCATAGATGAAAATGGGTTCAGAGCACGAAAGAAGCTGTTTTAGAAAAGATAAAAACTTATTCCTTATGCTATTGGATAGGTCAGGTTAATAATGGTAACATGAAAGATGGTTCAAAATATATTTGGGAAATAAGAGATCTAATCAAAGCGTGGACCGTTGCCAGAGCATTGGCATAAACGTTGGCTTTAACGTAGCCCCAAAGAAAGTTTACTAGTAGTAATTCGCATGATCTCGGTGACCAATTGAAATTTCCGTTTCAAGAAATAAACCAAATGTCATTCTGCAATATTCAAATGATCAAATTTAATGATGTTTCTTCAGGTGACATTTCCATTTGATGTAAACCGGCGACAAGATCAGGTGTCGCCTAGTATTGTGTAGGATTGCAAATTTGTGTAGGATTGCAGATGCATAATGGATCCGATATTTGTCTTCGATAGTCTGATTGTTGAATTGTCTAAAATCTACGATCAATCTATATTTGGGAACCCCGCTCTGATCTACTAAAATACCCGTCATAGATGAAAATGGATTCAGGGCAGGAAAAAGATGTTTTAGAAAATATATAGACTTATTCCATATGCCAATTAATAGGTCAGGTTAATACTGATAAGGAGGAAAAATGGCTAAAGCATTGGGATAAACATTATCATTATCCTAGCCCCAAAGAACGTTGAATGGTAGTAAATCGCACGATCTCGGCGACAAATTGAAATATCCATTGTGATAAATGAACTACATGGGATTCTGCAACATTCAAAAGTGCAGATTTAGTTTTATTTCTTCAGGTGCCATTTCTAGTTGGTGTAAACCTGCGGCCACATTAAGTGTCGCCTAGTATTGAAAATGGCTAAATTTTTCTAGGATTGCTTATACATAATTAATGAGATATTTATCTTCGATCGTTTGATTATTGAGTGGTCTAAAATTTACGATCAATCTATATTTGGGAACCCCGCTCTGATCTAAGTTTTTGGAACCACTATGACTATGCACGACCATAGCGAACATGATGTTCGACCATAGCGAACATGATGAACGTATAATATTTTGACTCAGAAGATCATTGACTTGTCTTTTCACTTCTTCTTTTCAATTTGAGGTCAACGATATGATTTTGTATAGACAGAATTAGGATTACATAACCAGATTGAATGTTTGACTTGATTGGAAAATGTTAAAGGAATATGTCGTTATATCCTAAACAAAGGTTTTTTATTTCAGTACGTTCATATCTTCATGTCTTAAGTTCTGTAAGTTTTGAACTTATTTGGGGTCGAATGGCATGGTTTCAGCATTGTCATATGTAGCAGTGAGCATGCTTTCCTCGTCTGTAAAATTTATTTCATTTGTAGTTATTGGTTCTAAATTACTTGGATAATTTACATCATATTCTACATCTTGTTCAGTGTTATTGTAGATAGTAATAGGTGTACAAGTATCATTAGTTAATTTTACTAAATTGAAAACGCAATAGAGCCGCAATAGAACCGTTCTTTGTAGTAAAGTGCTTTTAATGAAATGAAACCATTAGCATAAAAACTGTACCACACGTGATACTCGTTGTATTTGGAGAGGGTACTGCACTTGGGTTTTCAAAGACCCAGATGCAACAGTTTTGTTTGTTTACGTTGCCAGATAGATGAAAATGAACTCATCGTTCCGAATAATTTAACTCAAAAACCCATGATCTAGGTCATGCATTTCTAGCCAATGTTAGTTTCAATTATTGGCTCCTCTGTACCTTATATGCACATAGGCCAAGATCTTTAAGTAAAATACAGTGCAAAGTGGCTGCAGAATAATAAATTAAAAAACCAAGCTTGCTTAGATATCCCTTGGGAGATATATCAAGATACCCAAGGCTAATTTGCTACTCAATATCAAATTGCAAGGCTCCGATCAATCAAGTTTTCTTATTTTCGCCCATAATTTTGTGAAACATGGACTTCAAAATACAAAAATTTCGCTGAACGTAAGGATTTGTAAATAAATCGATCTATGTTTGAAATTATACTAAAATACTCGTCATAGATGTAAATGGATTCAGAGCATTACAGAAGATGTTTTAGAAAAGATTTATTCCATATGGCAATGTATAGGTCATGTTAATAATTATAACGATGAAAGATGGTTCAAAATCACAGACGATATGAGTCCTATCCTCGAAAGGTCCAGGAAAAGACATAGGCATTGATGAGGTCTATTTGGAGACACTCCATTTGGAGACACCAAATTTGCAGATTTAGATGTTTGGCAGTCACCTGGTATATGTATATAGAAACTTCTCGCATTACTATTTTGCATTAAACAATATTATTAGTTTTCGATAGACCCAGTTAACTAACCATAACTTTTTGAAAATATCCAAGTAAAAGTTTATTTATGTAATTGGACACACAAACGTTAGATCTATATCTATTCTCAACTACCTACCTGTTCCACTTTGGTAAGTTGCTTGTACTTGTAACAGTTTCAAGTTGGAAAGTTCGTACGGAGAAAATAGACAACGGGAAAACTTAAAATGCTTTTTGCAGAGGTTCGTTAGTCAATATTACTTCTATGTATCTTGTTTTACTTGCGCTAGTTCGATTCAGTCAATAAAACAATTAACATAATTCCTCCTGTGCACTATGTATGTATATAGTATTTGTTTGTGCGCTAAAAACTTGTTTGCCATCTTCCTATTTATAAGTTATCTTCAAGTTATTAAACTTCATCGACAGTTTTGTTATACTAACTAAACTTTAATCTACAGACTGTCCCAAATCTCCTTTACCATAAGGATTTTCAACACATGTTCAATATTGATTCCGTCTAAGTCGAAACAAAATTGCAAACGGTCTCCTGTGTTTCTTCCGCAGAATATTGCTTACCAAGTCAGATTTAAATCTGTCCCATCGGATTTAAATCTAGAAATCGTGGAGCTCATTTCACTCGTTCCGTACGACTGATCCACTAGGGGAAGTTTTCATGTACCCAAGTACAAACTTATGTACCATAATGTCAGAGTGCACCGTCCTGCATGAACCATTCTGGGTTTTCAAAATATAGTAAATCCATATCAGGTAGTAATTCATCTCCTAACATTGCCAACTAAGGTTCACTTGTTAACTGTTCCGTCAAAGATGTAGGGGCTTGTGATCTGGTATTTCCACAGACCTCACCAAACCATGACGCGATCAACTCCTTGCTCATTTCTGCCGATAAACTAGTAAGGGTTGACCGAAATCATTACTTTAGGCAGAAACTCTGGATCCTCTTCCAACTGGGTCAAAAACACATTTACAAACGGAAATTTGGATCGTCCTCAGATTTGTAATTTGTACATTTGTACAGTAATTTGTACAGATCAAACTTATAAACATAGTTTATAAAGAATAACCCATACAATTACTTTAAGAAAACTTTATTAAAAGAATCTAAATGTTAAATGTGAATGGGGAAATTTTTGTAAAGTTCGATTTTATAATTATCATAATTCATAGTATAATTGTTACAGAATTCGCTTAAACAAGGTTAAATCGGCATTATAAAATGTAAGAAAATGTCTTATTAAGCTAAATGGAAAGAAGAAGGAATCCATTGCTATTGGATTTTTCTGTTAAGCGAACCAGAGTTGGTTAGATATGAAAGAAATGTGGTGGGTGAGGTGACGACGAAAAGGAAGACAAAAAACGACGGTTATGGTGATGAAGTTAATCAGTTTTAGAAAAGGCCAATAAACGACCCAAATATATTCGACATTGTCACATCGACAGACATACAGACAGTCGCATCGAAAGACAGATTCGAACGTAGAAAATGGTGATTGAATTATGAAGCGATCTGCGTCCGGAATGAAGTGGGCACATTTTTCGCGCCTCAATCTTTTTCACTACATACAATTTTTAAAACTCTGCTACTGAAGTACGTAATTTCTTTAATCTAGTCATACAAAATTAAATTTAAATAAGTTAATTATAAATCTTAAGGAGAGAATCTTAGGAGGATCTGTCATAGATAACGTTATGATAAATGAAAAGACAAGAATGTATACAGAATACGTAAAAGTTGGGGTTAGAGTCGAATCAGACCAAGTTCCAATGGAATCTGGTTAGACAATGCATACAAGGAAATACAAGGACGAGGAATATAGTAATCAAGGAATAAGAAGAGACCATGATTAGAAATGGAATGAAATACTAAAAATGAAAATGGTGGAGAGGATAAAAAAAATTAAATGGGATGAGATGAAAAACATGGAATAGGTGATGGATGAAATAAAAAGGTATATGATTAGGAATGACATAAGACAACCAAGAAGTAGGATCTGGAGGAGAGCTGATAATGCGGATGAAGTATGGATAAGGAAAAAAAAGAGGGTAAGGGAAATATTAAAGAAAGGATGAAGAAGATGGGATTTTTATCATTTTATATTGTAACTATTTGGTTCTGCTAAATGTGAATGTACATTGATTTAATGCCAAGAAACGTAAATTATATATAGTAAAGCAACGAGTCCTCGATACTGTTTCTGTTCTGTTTCGACATGTGAGAAAATAATTAAATCTAGCCTTAAAGAAACATTATGACAATATTTTATAAGTAAGTAATCTTTATTAGCATAATCAAAAGTACATTAACACACGTAACTATATCAATGAACAAAACAATACCATATACAAAGTAATATTTTCCTTCCATTATTCTCCTATCTTCTGTCACCTCTGAAGTTCTATTCTTTGCATTGTTTCTCTTCCTCTTGTTTATCAACTCCCCTTCCCAACTCTTCACTCAGTTTTACCTGCTGCTACCATCTTTGTTCCCCGCATAGCTTCTTCCACTGTCAATTCCTCTCTTTTTAAATAGCTTTTCCACCTTCCCACACCATATCCATTTTTTTCGCCTATCCATGCCTACGTGTACGCCAACCTTACTCTCCTTAAATCTGGAGCTGCATTTCTTATCCTATTCTGCACCTTTCTTTGTTTGTTAGATCGTTGCCGATGTATATTTGCGTGCTTAATAACTTCTGTTCTTTCATATCACCCCCGGTTTTGTTCAAAATGCTCTAGCTTGATTACTATTGATTTATCTTTCTCTTCTGTTCTCTGGTTCCCCAATAGGTACATATCCACAATTTTTACATCAATACCCATCTTATCGAACACTTTCTTCTGTATCTCTGCTTTGGTTTTCACTTCTTCTCCTAAACCACTAACTACTATATTTTTTTGTATTTCATTCTTTGGCTTTCCTCCTCTCTATCATCTGCTTCGCTCATTCTCCTTTCCATATCCTTCATCTCCTTTTTCCTCAGTATCTCATCTTTTATCTTTTTCACTACCTACACTGTCTGTACTTTCCGACCTTTTTTTATATATTTGTACATTAATATTCTGCCCTTTCTCCCATTCACTTTCCCAACAATTATGTATTAACTTTATTAACACTAACCTTGGTCTTGTTTGTTTAAATGGCTGCCACAAATAACAATTTGAAATACTTGTTTTAAAGCCAACTATATTTACAACGATTATTGATCTTTCTCTTGCAATTACTTCAATTATCTGTCATCTGACTCCTACCGCGTGTTGCCGTCGATCGTTACTTATTTCACCACCACGAATATACTTTATAAGGATTAACAATGCTACGCGACGTATATCACGTAGAGTTCGCTTGACGCACGCTCAGAACGCTCACAATATTTTATAATTACCAACAATTAACTAATTAAGGCAAATACATTTCTACTGATATATTAAATACCTTTGGCCAAGAATTCTCAACCAGTTGATCACAAAGCAACATATAGTTCCATCTCAGGTACGACTGAAAATCGTACCATATTATGAGCTTTAGGTTTTAATCATTTTTATATTTCACTGTCTATCGCTGGCCCTTCCTGGGTCAGAAATTCCAAAAAGCATCACAGGTTCTTACAAAAAATAAATTGCAAATGTTTTCAAGGTAGTTGACTTACTTTCAAATAGATCTTAATTTTAATCCCCTAATAACAAATTGCAAGGTAATTGACTGCAAATTATGATTACATATAATTTGATAAAGTCATTTCATTTACGTAATAAACGTGTTATAATAATTTGACAGACCAAAATTACATTTTTTCTGAATTGCAAACTCAGAATTACTTTATGACCTACAGATGTAAGGTCCAAAGAATCGTATACTATTAGATATACAAAATGTACCGATTGTTTATAATTGTATAGGAACGTAATATATATAAAACAGACTCATAATTATAATAAAACGGCCATGTAAGGGAAATATTATACGAGAGAAATATCATTAAAAGTGAGATAGGATGAAGAAGGTGAGATCTTTATCCTTTTATATTGTAAATATTTGGTTCTGCTAAATATGATTGTATATTGATCTAATGCCAATAAAAGTAAATTAAGTATAGTTAAGAAACGGGTCTTCGGAACTGTTTCTTTTTGTTTCAAAAAACGCAACGTATGAGAAAATAATTAATTCGAGCCTTAAGCAAACATTTTGGCAATATTTTATAATTCATCATCATCATTATCACTAGCTTATTCTAGTCCACTGCTGAACATAAACCTCCCATATTTTTTTCCACAGATCCCTGTCTTGAGCTGCCTGTATCCAGTTTGTACGTATGCGTTTTAGATCGTCTGACCTTCTAGATGGAGGTCGTCCTCCTCTTCTTAGTGCATGTTCTCTTGGTCTCCATCCAGTAATGCGTTTAGTCCACCTATCATCTGTCATCCTAGCAACATGTCCTGTCTAGTTCCATTTGAAAGTTGTTATATTTTGTATTGCATCTTGTACTCCAGTTTGTCTGAGGATTTCATTGGATGGTACACGGTCTCTTTAGGATAATCCTAGTATAGATCGATCCATTGCGAATTGAGTCGTTCTAATTTTCTTCACAATTTGTTTTGTTAATGTTAGGGTTTCCGAACCATATGTCATCACTGGCAGAACACATTGGTTAAAAACTTTCCTCTTCGAGCAGATTGGGAGAGTTAATTTAAGGACGTCGCGAAGTTTTCCAAAGGCCGCCCATGTCAGTCCGATTCTACGAACAACTACGCAAGTTTGATGATATGAACCTCATGCCCTAGATATTTATATGCAGTTGCTTCCTTTACTATTTCTCCTCCTACCCAAATACTTCCCATCAGAACAACGTTTGTCATGATTTCAGTTTTTGTAATGTTGATTTTTAATTCTACTTTTTCTGAGGCTAAGTGCAATCTTTCCAACATTAATGTTTCTTCGCCTATAATGTCTGCGATTAGGACGATATCGTCGACAAATCTAAGATGGTTTAGTTTTTAGCCATTTATATTTACTCCCATTTCCTCCCATATCCCCTTAAACATACCTTCTAATAGCACAGCGAACAGCTTGGATGAGATGATGTCGTCCTGTCTTAAGCCTCTTTTTATTGGAAATTGGTTTGTACTTTCTTGAAGTTGGACCGATGCCGTAGCGTTGTCGTATATATGCTTGATGAGCCTTGTTTAGCGAAGGTCTATTCGGCATTGGATAATGCCTTTAATGGTTTATCTCATGATGGTTTATTGTGTAAAATGCCTTACAATTCATAACAAATAACTAATTGAAGCAAATAAATTTCTACTGATGTGTTGATTATCTTCGGTCAATAATTTTCAACCAGTTTATCCCAAAGCAACTATCGTTCGATCCCAAGTACTATTGAAAATCCCAAGTAGGATTCAAAATTCAAATATAATTTAGTTAGACGAGTATATTACAAGTTTTAGGTTTTAATCATTTTTATATTTCACTGGGAATCACTGGCATTTCCTGGGTCAGAAATTCCAAAAAGCATTTCAGGTTTCTGCAACAAGTAAATTGTAAATATTTTCAAGGTAGTTAACTTACTTTCAAACAGATGTTAGTACAAAACAATCCTAACTTTAATCCTCTAATAACAAATTTGCTGGAATAAAAGAACAATTAAATTTTAAAAAGCAAGCAAATTATGATTGCATATGATTTGATAAACAGTCATTTAATTGACGTAATAGAATTGTTATAACAATTTCACATATTAAAATTGCATTTTTGCTGAATTGCAAACTCAGCATTAGTTATTAACCTACTGATGTAGGGTCCAAATAATCGTGTAATATTCATCATCATCATCAACCAACCCATTCCCGTCCACTGCTGGACATAGATCTCCCGTAGCCTTTTCCATATGTCTCTGTTCTGTGCGGTTTGCATCCAGTTGTTGCTGACACGCTTCAGGTCATCAGACCATCTTGTTGGTGGGCGG